>JAVSBS010001417.1:22468-75140 GCA_033124195.1 Coracias cyanogaster
TGGAGACTGAGCCTGTGCATGATGTAAGTTACAGCAAGTCTGTTCTTGCAGAGCTCTAAGAAAGTGCCTCGCTGGAGTCACTAAAACTGTGAAAACTTGTCCCAAGGATTCATAATCACCTCAGCTTGTTCTTACTTCACCATTTTGTCTTTTTCTCATTCTTTTCCCTCTTATTTCCAGGTACACTGGTCTATTATGGAGTTAATGAGCAATGTAGGTGATATCATAGAAATTTAAGCAGAAGACAGTAGGGGAAAAGAATTCCATACAATCCAGCAGAAGGACAAAACCAAGAGTTTTAAGGCTGGATAAAAGCTGGCAAGCAGAAAAAATAAGGTTTGTTTCACTGTGTTTTGTCTCAGGAATAAACACATTCTGGTATGCTCAAAGATGGTTTAGATATTCAACACCAACAGGCTGGGGTTTGTGCTACCAAGAGTGTGTTCCTTCTTGCTGAAAAAATACCTGGAAGTTATTTTTGAGTGTGTATGTCACATCAGATTGCATGGAGCTATCTGGAGGTGAACCTCTCATCTTATGACCTCACATCACTTCCCGTGCAGCACAGTGCACAAAAGTCTAATAGCAAAAAATACGCTTCTATTCACAGCACAAGGGGAAGCAGGTCAAAAAGGTGGGGGGGAAAAGGGTGTAAGTAACTCAAATTGCTCTATGGATTTTGACACTGGTTGTCCGAAGCTGTAACGCATCTGCTTGGTGATTGCTTTTCAGTGATTTTTATACCAGTGTGTAAACTCCTCAGGGAGAACACTGATATGACAGTGTCAGATTTGCTGCCTTTTATCAAGATCTTTTCCAAGTTCAGAAAGTGGGTTGGGGAGCATAGACAAGATAAACCACTAAAAGTAACACAACCTGAATTTCTCACTATGCCTCCATGTACCGGGGGTAGGGGGTTCCCTATTGCCAACAATGCAGTTAAGTGCTGTAAAAGGCAGCTAATATTCCTGTCTTTTGAAAACAACACTTGTAAGCGCTTTGTGGTTCAGACGAAATTGCACTTACCATGTAGCTTTAGGCCATTGGTTTAAGTCCAAGTGGACATTTTCAGCTCATTGAGTCCCTAGTGGACAAATATCCACCGCACAAAACGACTATACATAATCTTATAAAGTAGGCAATGAGTGAATTAGAGGGGTCTAAAACTGATGCTGCCACAGAATAAATTAGCCAGAACGGTAAGGAAGGGTCTGAGAATGTGATGGGTCAGAGAAGAAAGAGGGACAGAAAGTTGAAAATCCTTATTTGGCCACCAGCTATTACTATTGCCCTAAATCAACTTTCTTTTCCAAAACTTCTTATTCACACTTTCAAAATAGAAGATAATTAAGGGAGAAACAGCTGCTATTTCACATTTTTTAAGGAAGGTCCATTCGTAAGACTTTGGACCAAAAAATGGGAATTGTGTTTCGAAGATCTAATAGGATCATCAATGAGAAATTCTTAATGCATCCATTAAATTAGAAGGAGTGTTTTGCTACAGAAAATCCCATTATTTTTTTTACACAATGATTTAAGAGAGAAGCACAGGGCAAAATAAATCCTTTGTTATTAAAAATAAATATGACCACAATCATTCCTCCTTATAAAGTGAAAACACACAGAATCAGAGGTGGGATTGCTATACAGGCACACATTTACAGATCTAGACTCACCTAAATAAGGTATCATTTTGCTTCTAAGAATTAGAACACACATGAATATTAAAGAAACACCACTAACACCGCAGAATAAAGGATCTATGCTCCCAAGCTTAGGTCTTACATGTAAACCTTGAGCTATTGTCAATCATCTGTCCATGTTAACAAGCAGAACATAATATAAATACAATGAGAGCTAAGGATTTAAAGCAGTTTTCCAGTATAGCTCAAATTCAAACACTTTTATGCTGAATTTTCATGTAGCAGCTTTTCAGGTGAGAGTTCTTATACTTACATGCATAATCTTATCATCCCTTATTTTGGTGGAGCTACTTGTGTGAGTAAGAATATTTAGTCTTCGGAGAAATTTGTGGAAATGAGTCCTTAAAGTGTTTTAGAACTTGGGTCTGTCCATTTATCTAAAAGAAAGGACAAGACTGAGGAATAATTAGTAGAGTCCTCCATAGAGAGACTAGTTATGCATGGGATTAGTTGTAGCCTATATCCTTCACATACAGTGCAGTATGTGTATAGATAAAAGATTTGTAGGAAGAGGATATATCATTTATTAAGAGATAAAATAACTGTCAGAAGTTTAAAAACACTCAGACAACCTATTCAGTACTTGCTCAGGCTCAAGAACATACAGCTGACACTTAAAGAGAATGGTCAGGTAGGAGAAGTTCGATTAGCTAACAAACCTCAGAATTTTGAAACCAAGAGTAAGGTGATTTCTAAGCAACAAAATATTTAAAGCAGTGGCCAAAAAAAAGCACAGAGAAACCAAGAGACTGAAAGTTTTAGTTTTACATTTCTATCAAAGACAAACTGGGTTATCTAGTCTATAAAAACCTGAAACTGAGGCAATCTTGATTTATGGGATAGAGAGTAGTAGGTAGGTGAGGTAACAAATGCAGCTATTTATAGTTTTCAAACACATTTTTTCATTAATTTTCTTCTTCACAGTATGTTCAAATAGTGTTAGACCTTCCTTGATCTCAAGAATGCCTTTCAGTCTCTTGATAACAAGGGAATCAATTAAGAAAAATGGAAAAGAAAGGATCCCCAATGGGTTTTTCATTCCCTTCTTAGGTCACATTCAGATTTATGGAAGGGGAGAAGTGATCTGAAAGAAGGAGGAGTAAATTCTCTCACTTTTTTTCCACAAAATCTTTTAGAGGGTGAATTTATAACCAATAAACTCAAATGACATAAGACCAGCATCCTGAAAAACTCACACTTTTAATAAAAAGAACAGTTGCTTGCACTCACCAAAGGATTATCTCATTTACATTTTCAAAAGGGATTACAGTGCCTTTAAAGGACAAGCATCTTTTGGGCTAATTAATTTTCTCAGACTAACTTGCAGTGTACGGTGAGTGCTTGATTAAATATTAATACAGGGTACGGGGTCACACTTTTTGCAATATTCTAAATCTGTTAGTGTATTGTCAGTGGGTTAAAAATATAAGTATATGCACGGGTTTTTGTGTGTGTGTGTATATTTATGTGTTGTGGGAGAAGGGAGAAAATGAAGAGGACTAACAGACATTTGCAATATCTGGCTCCTGATGGGGAATACCAGGAAGCTTGCAGTAAGTGAACAGAACACCACACATTTAAACTCCATTGGTAGCATGATTTGGTTTTAGAATCCAGAATTTCTGAACATTGTGCATAGATATATGCATAGATACAGGATATTGAGTGTAAACTTTCACATAAATGTTCAAAAAACATCAGGCTGAAGAGTGTGGTACCTTAGATCAAGGAAAAGCCCCACACTACCCCCTAGTGATCAAAGTTTGGTGACCTCCAAATAACAGAAAACAGTAAGTGGACTTTAGATCACAAGAACAAAAAAATGCCCAGGAGCAATGCAAGTCACTGCTGGTGTTCTTTACTTAGGATCCTTTTTATGATGGAAGAATAAAGCAATGGCTGTCGAAAGGCTGCAACTTCCAATTCCTCGGTCTGAAGCCTCAGTCTTAGTAACCAAACAAATATAAAAATGTATATATTCAGAAGAAGAAAAACCCAGAACCTCAGGGGAGATATCTCAAGTGCTGGATCTGTAAAAATAAAATAAACCAGAAGGTTTTACTGCAACCTTATAATTGCCAAAAGATGTTTTTTTCAGTTTTGTGAGCTATTTGCTTTGTTCAGATGCAGTGATTTATCAGATATCATACATACACACATGTATTTCTTAGCTTTATATAATCTTGAAATTATACTAACCAAAAGCCAGGCTTATGTGTGTACATGTAGTAAAACTGAAAGTATGTAAGTACTGATTTATGCATCTAAGATCAGAATCTGCACCTTAAAGGAAAAAGAAATCACCACCAACAATTTCAGTACAACTTTGTAGAGATTTTTGCCATGTGTCACTGAAGTAATTAAGAAAGTATAAGCAGGGGAAGGGCATATTCTAAATGAAATCAATGGGGCAATTAATGTGTTTAAAGTTGAAAAGTAACTAAATAAGGGCTATTTTATCTAATAAAGATGTAAGAAGATAAAAATTTAAAAGGTTCTGTTTTAATTTTTTCCTGCCATTTTTTCTTTGAGTGATAAAGCAATCAGATGTTTTGGATTCCCTAACCAGTGGGAAATCAGAAATGTATTTGCAGGGGTTCTCTGAGACTGATTCTGCTTTTGTTGACATAGATTTTATGCCCTATCCACAGATGCACAATCTGCATAGAATACTCTCTCTTACATATTATCTAAAATCAAAGCCTTACATAATGAAGACCCTTCAATATATTTTCCAGGAGAGACATTATGTATCCTCATCAGATTTCAATATTGTTAATTGCAGTTGGTCCATCAAATTTTAAATTTTACATTAAATTTATTAACACAGTATCTCAGAACCTCTCAGGTCAATGCGTGAAGTCTCATCTGTAAGCTATATTCCTCTCTGCTTCCCATAGGTCACCCCTTAAGGTCATCTTTTTTATTCTTTGTTTTCCTTTAGCAAGTTCTGCTGAGTGCGCATCCTCTTTTCTTTTGTTGTGGTTGTGGGAAATCTTCATCCTTGTAGCTGACAACTTCATAATATGTAGGAAAGGAAGATAACGAAAGAGCTGGCAGCTTTTAGGTTAGAAACATTAGGGTCATGGGACACTCTAAATCTGATATTTCGTTTCACGATGGGCCACCAGTGTAAGACAGGCCATGCAGGAAGCAGTCAACATTATGATGGAAAACATCCAGAGGAAAATAATGCTAATAAGAGGGGGGAAAAGTG
Organism: Coracias cyanogaster; assembly: GCA_033124195.1. NCBI lineage: Eukaryota > Metazoa > Chordata > Aves > Coraciiformes > Coraciidae > Coracias > Coracias cyanogaster. Next base: position 27,389 of record JAVSBS010001417.1, read on the forward strand.
AAACAAAATCAGGCATTCAGGATTTCTTAGAGCAGATGCACTTCTCATTGAGACAGAGCAATATTATGATAACAGGAAAGCAATAGCTGAGCCAAGCAGTAAAATCAAGAAAGTAAGGAAGACTGGAAGGATGAGAAGAAAAATTCACAGCATACAAAAGGAGAAAAGGCTAAAGAAAAATAAAATGCGGGATTGTGCCACACACCGAAATCACCTTTGGCCAATCTCAGATGCACAAAAAAGCCCAAAATCATGGTAAGAGTAAATATGTCACTTTTTTTTTTTTTTTTAAGCCAAATATAAATATCAAAATATTAAAAAATCAAAGCTGTTTGAAGAAACATACATTATAGCCCCCACCATCTAAAGACCTTTCCAGAAGTGTGTTCTAGCAAACATTATACACTACCTTTAAATTTTGATCATTTATTATGAATTCATATGGAACAAAAATGAAAGAAATCATGCTTGTCTGATATTTTTGGTCCTATTTCTAGCACTATTATTGAGAAAAAGAGAGTAAAGAATTGAACCTTGGCTCCAAGGCCAAGTGGCACAGACTGGATCACATTCTAAACTCCTTAGGGCTGCGTCTTTCTAGAGCAGTTGTGTTGAAGAAAAATAACTGAAGTAGTCTTAAAATGAGCTGGGGAATAAGTTAAAAATTAAGCATGTAGACACTCTGGATTGTAGTTCTTGACTCCTCTGACTTGCATTTAGCTGTGTACACCTGTCTAGAAGCTCTGCAATAAGCTAGAAGAGATGGCAATAATTTCACCCAAACCAAAGCAATTTAAAATGAGGAGGAATCTTTTTTTTTGAAGGCATATACTGTGTATTTGTAAAGAAAATATAAGTTATAGATTGTAAGACTGTGTGTATTTCAGTTTTGTAATAAACACAAATTGTTGGTAGGTTACTACTTCTGAGGCTGATCTACTTTGTTATTAAATTCTTTTTCAATCCTTCATGAAACTCTGACACAGCATCATAAAGTCTAAGAAATTCATACTTGTCATCCTCACAGGTACAACTCTAAGAATAAACAAGTAGTATATACATTTTAATTATTAATCCCTTTCCTTCTCACTTCCCTCGAGATTGATTTGTATCTGTTCCCATCGCCTTATATCTATATTTATTTTGTTTCTTACACACATGTTTAAATTTAATCTGATTGTGTCCTTAGGCCTGTTGTTGATAATTAAACCCACATATTTTATTCCCTACAGCATGCATTGCAAACTGCATCTCTAAAAATGAGTCTGAAGCTTCCCCTTGATCTCAGTAAAATTACAGTTCAGTTTCCCTTCTGATTCATTTTGTATTGGGCATGGTTTTAGATTTTTCAGCTGGGGTAAATATGCATACCTATCTTTAAGTGTAAAGTAGTTTTTCTGGTTGATATCAAGTGAGTATTTGACCTGTAGTTCAAAACTCTTAGCAAACATGGAAACAGCAATCAAATGCCAGTGGTGTCTACAGCAACAATTTTTTTCTTCTTTCTTTTATTCTTTGGTTTTTGGTTTGTTTTTTGTTTGTTTTTTTTTTAGTGATAAACTTATTATTCACATACCTGCAACATGTCTTCCTGGAGCCACCAGAGGTTTAAGTTTTTCAGAAAAAGGGTGGGGTGGAAGGAGGGAAATGATCAGCAAAATTAAGTGTCCCATCAAATACATGCCAGAGAAAATTTTCCACTGCTGTTATGATTTCATACACTGTTCTAAGCTCTACAAAGTCCAGGCTCAGAGATCTTCTTGATGACAATGTGTAGACAAATCAGTAGCAGATTGTAAACTCATTTACCCATTTAAATTGGCTCATTGACAACACAGGAACTGTTCCAATGAACAATAATTCCAAAACACCTAGAACTGATGGCATTGTGTTTTTATGTTTAAAAGCAATTATCAGTTCAGTCTTCTCCAGGTAATGCCATATTCATGAAAGAAAAGACTGTTTGTTCAAACCATAGTCTTTGGACCTGAACGTATTTCTATGTAGCGTATGAATGTCCAGGAAAGGATCTTCCTGGATAAACACAGAATTTGAAATAAGTACACCACTGAACCTGTCAGCTTGGCAGAGAATTCAGAAAATATGTATGTGCTCAGAAACATTTTTTTAATTTTATTTTGCCAGCTCTATTAAATGAAAGATAAAACCTCTTTCCATGTAACTTTCTTTTCTTTTATGATTAGATCTTCACAGCTGAACTACAAAGGTAGTGTGTATAAAAGCATACGGTTCAGTGAATAACATTCCCGTTTCACAATACAGAAAGTTAAACAACTTCACTCAATATCATCACTGAATGGAAACATTTTCACCAATTCATTTTTATTTCCCCTCCCCATGTCATGTGGCTCTGCTTTTTGATATGCTATGCAAACATGTATATCATACCCATTGAGTCTGAGCCCTTACCTTGCCATTTTTTTGATCTTTTGAATTAAATATGGCAGATTCTTTAAGTCGCCATCTTTTGACTTTTACTTCATCTCTGTACTCAACAGACTGAAAAAAAGTCCATGAGAAAGTCTAAGAAACTTATTTGTGATGAGCCACTGCAGAAGACACTGTAAGGAGGAGAGAGTGGCTTCAAAACGGATTCTCAGCGGATTTTAAACACACACCTTGGCTGTAGACACCTATATGTTTTAGCGTGACTGACTGCTATATAACCTGAGCAAATGCCATCACATTTGTATATGCTGCATTTAACAATACCACCTGTATGTACTGCTTGTAAGAGCTCTTTCCTATGGATATGTGTAAGAGTGTTAGCACTCTCAGTGAACCTTGGTGGGCCATCTAGAAAGTTCACTATTGTGCAGGTAGCTCCAAAAAAATCCTATAAGGATGAGAAGAACAGTGACGCTGTTGAACGTTACCAGGGAAGTGATTTGCACAGCACGTTGTGATCAGTGTGAAGGGGCTCATCTGATGCTGCATCACCCAGGGTTCCCAGCATCCGAAAGGATGTAAGATTGCTACTACCTTTCTGCTACTTTTATTAAACCAGTTAACAAGTTGTGAGTATCCACACCTTTTTTTATAGACAGTTCCAAACGGATCCCAAAATAACTAGGATCTCCTTGGTGTAAATAGGTATTGAAGAAGAAATAAAGGCAAGTGAGACTCATACTGCAGAAAGTACTGTTCAGAAACATGTAGGCTTTTTTTCCTGGTAATCTCCGTTGAATATGAGTATCCCTGAAGCTTCCATGTTACTGTTCTTATTTGCTTCCTTTGTGACCTTTTTCATTTAACTATTTCAAATGCTGTTATACACTGGACACCTCTGAGCTGATGACATTTCTGGCCAAGTTGTCACTAGTGAAAGACAACGTTCCCAGAGTCATGGCCCTAGCACTGTATACCAGAAATTCTGGACTTTCTTTATATTCAGTCTGTGGCTGTTATAATTCAGAACACTATCGCTGGAGCATAAGATGTTATGCTGATTTTCACAGATGTGCAAAATATGTAGGCTCTTTTCTTTTTTTTTTTAAATGAAAAAGGACTGAAGTTGCACAAGCTTAAAACATAGCTGAACTCAAGAAACTAAGGCCTTACCCCTTTGTAATCAATTTATGAGTAGCAAATTCTACAGTCCTTTCTTCTTGTATTAAGTTTGGATTTCTATAGCTGCAGTGGAGCGCTGCAAATAAAATTCCTGCAAATGATTTAGATGTTTGAATACATGAAAAGCCAGGAGTTCAAATTCAGGAGTGACTGGTGACTGAATAGCCATTAGCCTTTTTTATCTAGAAAAGTTATGCGAATACTTAGCATATTTCCTTGTCCATAGTTTTGAAATGCCTGTGTCACAGAACTCTCCTGAAAATATCCCAGTCATCACAATTCCACACTTGATTTTATGATCATCTTGAATATCATGGGTGCCTAATTTTAGGTCACCTCAGCAAAAAACACCATGGCTCATCTTGAATGCAAAATACGAATATGAACATAGAGCTCCCGTGTTTGTCCCTGCTGAAAAAAAAACCAAACCCACAAAGTTTTCCAATCAAAGCTGTATTAAGAGAAGGGTTTCAGAAGGTAAGCCAGAGGTTCATGTCCTTCTCAGCACAAAGCTACAACCCACAAACAGTAAATTACAGGATAAGAACAATGCTAGGTAATGCATCAGTAGAGGTGATGTGTTAAAGTTACTAATATTGCATATCCTAATTTCAAAGGAATTGGAGAGGCAAAGAATATGATTCTGAAATAAGTTTCTGCCTGACGCATTTCCTCTGTTCCTTGTGATCGCTGTAGTGTGTGGAAGCTGGTGTGTGTTAGAGGAATGATGGTGAACATAGCCTGTGGTGACTCGGGAAGGCTGCAGTCCTCAAATTCAGGGGAGTGCTAGCATGGTGATTAGGATTTAGGGCAGAGCTGGTCCTGGAAAGAAACCCTAGGGAGAGCCAAATTTTGAGGAGAATTTGTAATACCGTTGTTGCTGCTGTTGTTTCCAAGTTTTCAATAAAGACAAATCCCAGGAAAGTAGAAATTAGAGAACTGCTCAGGTCTTGACGTGAAGAGGTTATGGTCTCAAGCATTGTATTACTGCCTGCATAGGGACATATTACCCATATATGGTTGTCTCAAGAGACACACTTCTGAATTTTAGTTGCCACGTATATGTCTGAGCTGGGGAGAGGGCAAAAGCCAGGTTTAGATAACTCAGCAACACAGCTTTAGGTCATGTCTTTGCCTGTGTTGCTTAAACTAATTTCAGTGAACAAAACCTTAGGTTATACTTATGCCTTATTTACCCAAACACTGCTGAATTGGATTTGGTGAATATGAGCTGTGTACGAGCATAACTTCGTAGAGGTGCTCAGAAGATTGACCTGTTCATCAAAAATGTTCCAAATGTATTCTTAAATTTTCTTTTGTTTTCCTTCTTGTGAAGTGTTCAGAATTAAGATATCATTTGAGATGTGGTGTGAGTTTAAACGTTAAAGAGCATTTATTGTAACCCAATATTTAAAGTCAAATTTTGCTCTGGCTTCTGCCACATGGAGTTATACTGTCTCATGGTAATAATGTGAATCAAAAAATCTCAACATCAGCTTATTTACCTTCAAAGAAGAAAAACACTTAGCATAAACTGCATGTGAACGATTTATGAATGCAGTATTTCCAAATGACTTGCAATAAATATTGTGTTCTATTTGAGAGGGTAAGGTAACAAAATAGATATCTCTAATGGTCCCCTGCTTTTACTCTCAAAATTCACAGAAAGACACGGTATGTTCCTATGTCCTGATATTTTTACTTTTGTGAGGTAATGAGAAATACTGAGTCTATGGTGCTAACTGCAAGTGTGTGATCTGTTGTAAGCTTTGTTAACTAAAAACAAAGCTGTTTCTTGTTTCTGGCTACTGCTCTGTATACCAAACACGACAAAATATGCAGAAAATACAGAGAAAAGGGCAAACCAACTTTGGTTCTAGGAATATTTTGCTCTGGAATGTAGGTGATTGTGATTCAGCATAAAAAGCAGCTGTAAGCCATTCAATACTCTCTTTCATTGGAACAGAAAAGAAATGATCATCCAGCCTTCTAAATTGCACACCTTCTCTCTAACTTCAGTGAGATTCATTTCTGCTTTGTTAAAAAAGAATAAAAAAAGAAATTTAATGATACTATTCTCATTATACAGCTATCAGTTACATAAAATATCTTTGTTTAGAGGCCTAATAAAATTGGTCATATAAAGAGGAAATGAGATTTTTAATGTAAAACGAAGCTGACAGTGCTCTTCTATTACGATGGTCTTATTAGGGAAAAATTCTCTGACATCTGTTTATCCCCTGCAGCCAACCTTGTATTCAGAATACAGTAATTGATTCACAGCATCCACTAGGGATCTAACTGCCTCACTTTTCCACACCGCACTACACAGGTATCTCTGCAGCTAATTCTGAATGTACATCTACATCGTTATCTCCTGGTGAACTGTGACCCGAAACACTTTGGAGGCCCAGATGAAAGTGCTTCCTCACCCCTCCAGTGCTGGGGGTGCAGGCGTTTCTGCAGCGCGGCAATTCACCCAGGACACCCAATCACAACCAGCCCCTTTGAAGCCCCGCTCAGCTGGGAGACCATGAATGATTCATGGCTTCTCTCCACACACTAAAGGGGGAAGAGCAAAGCTAGTGTGTATTATTCAGGACTGCATCCTCAATAAGCCTCCGTGTTCAGCAAATTGCTACAACATTTTCTGCTTAGTCCTCACCTGTACACAACATCTCTTTTTGTGCACAATCTTCTCATTTTAACAAAGATAGCCTGATTACCTAGCAAGCCATGTTAATTAACACCAATACAAATAAAGAAGTCTAGCGTCAGTGCATAAAATCAGCATTCAAAGGATTAGAAGGAAATTAAGGAAGATCAGATGATCATAATTTTACAATGGTTTAACTATGAATTTTTTGTTTATCCACTTCCATTTTCACTACAGTAACTAGCATCACACAGGCCAGTTTGGAAGCCAGTTTAGTTTTAGGTTTCAGACTCCACAAGTACCTTGTCTGTTTGAGGAAAATCTATTCACTCCAGTTCAGTGCTGCAGCAACCAAATGTCACAGCAGTTGATATTTACAGTTAATACTTGCAAAAGAACCTCTGAATTTGCATGCGTCCAAGTAGTAGAGCTGGACAGCAGTCCTGGAAATATCTTACAGGTAAGATGTCACTTTGGGTGTATTATAGTCCCACTCACGAAAAGATTTCCAGTACAAAAGTGATAATGGCTCAAATAACAAACTCTGTCTTTTCTTTCAAAGACCTCAAAAGACCTGTTTCAGTGTGATCACAAGACTGCAAACTTCTACCAGACTTTCCACACCATTTACATAGACTGCCTGAACCCTTCTGGGGTCAGAAGTTGAAAGCCCTGCTACTTAAAGGTAAAACACAGAAAGTGGCAAAGGCAAAATGTAACTCAACCCTCATTGTCCACTGTTCTTCAATGCTGGCATACAGAGGAGTTAGCACAACAAAAAGTCACTCAGAGAATGACACAAGAATAACCCTTCTAAGGAATGTTGAGAGTTAAATAAACTGCTTTTATGACAGCAATCATAACATTCTAAGTTCTCAAGATGCTTGTCTTCAGAGATCACATACAACTTCTCATCATCAGTTTCTCATTTTCAAGGATAATAACAGTTAGATTTATGAATTAGGTGAATACAAGTCTAAAAATAACCCCTCTGTGGGTGATGCTTATCACTGATGCAATGGGATCTCTTGACTTCGGAAAGGCATTATAGTAAGATGCACCTATTATTCATAATCTCATGCCACATACTTTGGTATTTTCTCATATTTGGTCCCTTGCCATAGGTTACTTTTTTGGACAAAGGCAAGATTATATTGTTGTGGTTAATGTGTAACCCATTAACTTCCAGGGGACTAACTCATGCATTAAAGTGAGAAGACTGTCAAATGGCACCACTGTTTCACATCCAAGTCTTTCTATGGTTATATCTATTCAAATAGCAGACTTCTGAAATGCAAGCATTACCTTACTATGTATTTAAATAACTAGCCTTGTAGTTACATTGGTGTGAAAATAAGGCAATATACACAGGAAGCGCAACTAAGAAAGGGGATAATTTGGAATTCTTTTGTTGACATTGTGGAAATACTTTATTAATATTAGTGCAAGTATCGATATTAACAAACCATCCTTACAAAAAGATCAAAGAAATATACTGTGATATACAGCAACAATATGATATTGCTGCCCCTGCAGCTCAACACTTGTAGGCTTGTGTATAGAAGTGTGATTTCAAAAAGTGGACTGGGACTTTCTGCAGACTCAGTATAGTAACTTTGCCACCTCTTCCTATGAAATATATTTGCTTTACTACAGTTAAGACCTGGTTTACAGAGGTGCTTAAAACAGGATCCACCACACATATCACACACTGACAGGATTGGACTTCCTACAGAAAAGGTAGTCACAGTTACTTTTTTAAAACACTAGACAAAGAGGAAGAAGATCCATTTATATCTCCTCAGGGACAGCAAATTTCAGGGAAACTGTCTCCCCCGTGAGATCCAGTCTCGCTAGATTACAGACACTGGCTCCTTGCTTGTCCTCCTCCTGGCCTTGTGAACCTTGTACCTTGTTTTACTGTGATCCAGCTTCAGTAGAAGCCAAGATCTCTTGGAAGATAAGAGATGTGGATGGAAAGCAAACTTAACTTATGTGTTTTACAGCATTAAGATTTAACAACAGAAATGAAGCATACCACCTCTGCACTTTTGAATGTGGGAATATCCTTAATCCTCTCCTATATGAGCAAGAACCATGTTTGAGGGAGGATTTTGCAGACAGACAAGAAACACTTTCTTTATTGTTCTGATACGGTTTATGAACTCAGGAAATTTTTATGAACACAGGCTGCCAGAGAGACCTTATTCCTTAGTACTTTTTATCAAATAATGGCCTCTGATTCAACATGTGGAATTTTAGCATTATTGAGATGCTTAACTCTGCTTGTCTAGAATACAGAGGCTTTTAATAGTGAAGTGTGTGTATTTCACACAAAGGCCAGATATTAACATTTGCAATCCTGTAGGTCAAAGAAATTTTTTTCAATAATTTTGTGCAAAATTATCTAGCCTCCTTGCTCACATTTAAGTAGCTCCAACTAACATAATTATGTTCACCTATTCAAAAAGAAGTGAACTCAGATGAGAATCACATTCGAGGGATAAACAGTAAATAAAAGAAAGAGTTTTCTACACTAATCCCTTAGAGTTTAGAAAAAGACGAGTAAAGCAGTAAGAGTGGCTAAAGGACAATGACTAAACAGAGGAATTTGCTAAACCAAAACAAGGAATAGTCAAGGCAGACTAAAATTCTGTAGGACTTTCTAAACTTACACATACATGCAAGCATATATATGGAGAAATTATATGTGTAATAGTCATCTTTATATCCAGAGCTAAAAGTGCCAGTGAAAAGGTAGTGGCAAATGTCTAAGACTCATTGGCTGGATGTCCTAATTGCTGGGAGATACAGCTTTGCTCCTTTCTTTCTGTTTGCTAGCCTTCCTGCCTGCACAATACCTCTGATCCAATACAGAAAGGCAAACCTCTGGCCCCTGCTGGGCTAATCTATATTTGATGATTAGGGCACTCTAATCTCAAAATGGGCATGGAAAAGTACTCCTTCAAATCCCTTTATATTAAGGACTGTCTAGGAAGATCGGTAATTAGATCAGTTTTCCTATCCAAACATTGCCATATCAAAGTCGCCTCTGTGTTCAAACTTGGCTCTTCTATTTTACGTACACAGTTAGATTCAAAACAAGTTCTCACAATCTACCAATGGTCTTAAAGTCCATTGTGAGGTATTGTTCCTCTACGTTGTTTAGAGAAATTGTGCCTAAATTAGGTATTTGAATTGTATCTAAGGGCTAGACAACTGAAGATTAGATAATGCAGCACTCAGCTCTGAAGTGTCACATCCCATTTTTAGGTATAGTTTTAAGACTTAAAGGCTTGTATCTCTGCCAAACACAACAAGCCTGATGTCCAAGCAGTAGCCGGGGACTAAGACTGAGCTGGGATATAAACGCATTCAGACTGATCAAATGTTAGCCACTGAAATAGATATTCTAATGTGAATTACAACTCATTAGTTGATCGTTTTATTGTAAACACTCTTTCAAAGATTTTTCAATTTGATACACAGTTCATTTCAGTGTATCTAGTTAGCTAAACATTCATTTGAACAATATCTTCAGTTTAAATTTCTACCATCTCTAGGCCCTAAATTAGAAATGAATTTTAGTCTATTATTTTACTTTATTCTAGGTCTGTAACTTTAATGGCACAAAGTGCTAAATGTGAAGTTTAAAGAACAGAATTAGATACAGCTTTGTCAATCAGTTTAATAATGTCCTTAAGAAAAGATTTTACTTAAAATCATTATTAAACTGATCTCTGAACAATATATTTACTTTATTAATCAAGCATTGCAGAAGTTAATACAGACTAGAATTCTGACTGAGAAGAAACTGGCTTTACTGATTTGCAAAATTAGGTCTTTCCTAAGCAATACTCCATTATCATTGTACTTTGTGGCCATCTGGATGTCTTTTTCAGTTGCCTTTTGCCTTATATGAAATTGTAAAATATTTCTACTGTGTCCAATCTTTTCTTTTCCTGGTTCTTCAGTAAGATGCAGAATACACGAAAAAAAATGCTGGTTTACAATATGTCCCCAGACATTAAACCAGTAAAAATAATAACAAGAGTAATAGAGAAGACAATAAAGATTATTGAAAATATTCAACTATTTGTCAGATTATACTACTCAGAAAATTAGTTTCAGGATTAAATTAAGGATATGGACATAATCCACCTCTTATTTACATCAGGCTTACTCAAATCTACCTTTTGTCACCTCTGGCTTTCAACTTAGAGAGTAAAAGCAATTTCAAGTCCCTCCAAGATAGCATAGAAAGATGAGAGAGAAAAACTAAAGGTAAACTTTCCACTTTTTGTCTTTTAATTTTTATTCTTTTACTGAGTGTTAAAAAAAAAAAAAAGTGTCAGTATTCCCTTATATCTAAGATCTGAAACTTAGCAAGTATAGTTATGTAGTTATTCACAGGAGTACAGTAAATGAGCACTACAGTACTTATTTAAAGTGGTAATACAGATGCTGAGTTTTTTCTTCCGTGAATTTGGTCTCTACAGTATAGACAGCTGTAGTAAACTAGTGACTCTAGGCTCCCTTTTATACCGTTGCAAAGAAATGGGCATTGCTAGTGTGTGATTCATCTTAATTATTTCAAATATCTCCTTTTGGTAAAATGTTCCTACCTCAAGTCACAGTGTCAGGAAGCTGATGGTTTAGCTCAGATAGATACCCCTGTACAGTTCCAAATCTGTGATACTGTGCATACATTTTCAGTTGTAATAGGGAGATTAACAGTATTTTGAGAATGGCTCTAAAGGAAGGAAGGGTGCAAAGAAAGATGGGAAGGGTTGCAAGTAAAAAGAGACAGTTGGAAAGAAAGTGCATACACAAGAAAAGGATACTAAACACATGTGAAGTTGGAGGGAAGGTGGAAAGTTACTGCAGCAAACTGAGAAGGAACTGTATTAGAAAGAAGTGACACAGGATAGGTACTCGGATCTAAGGAGTTCAGAGCCATCAAGATGAAACCAAAAAGCTTCCATTTGATAATAAAGCTAAAGATGATATGGTGAAAGAGCTGGAAGAGTAAAATCTCACCAGAGCACTGGCAAACAAGGATTGTGGACTGCTGCATTTTAGTGCCACAAATGTAGAAACTCCATGGAGCAGGAACTTGCAAGCATAGGAGAAAACAATGCAAGCCAGAGACTCTTATGATGTATCATAGAATCATAGAATTCATTGGATTGGGAGGGACCTCTAAAGGTCATCTAGTCCAACACCTCTACTATAAGCAGGGACATCTCTAACTATGTCAGGTTGCTCAGAGCCCCATCAAGCCAGACCTTGAATATCTCAAGGGATGGGGCCTCCACCCCCTCCCTGGGCATCCTGTTCCAGTGATTAACCACTCTTATATTAAATAACTTTTTTCTAATGTCCAACCTAAATCTAGCCTTTTCTAGCTTAAAACCATCATCCCTTGTCCTATCAATACAAACCCTTGTGCATCACATGTGCGCATCCCTTCCCAAGCTTCTGTGGCTTGAGATTTGATCTTCCCTTAACTACAAACAGCTCTAGGAGATGAAAGAGAGAGATCTTCACTAGAGGCAGAAGAAAAAGTTGTTCAAATATTTTTTGCTGCGTTTCTCTTTTGACCTTACTGTTCACTTTTTTCTTTAAAAATTCTGAGGCCATTTGGCATGCATGGTAGTCTCCTGCCTCTAAGTAACTGAACAGCTTAACCAAACCACTGATCACTGAAATATTCTTGTCTAAGCGAAACACAGTAGGGGATTCTGAATAAATAAACCAGTCTCTGTGACAGTAACTTGTCCTTTCAAGATAAAAAAATGGAGAAAGAACTAATGAAACTTAGAACAACACAGGAAAGGATAACCCTTGTCTGACACAGAAAGAGAAATTCCTTCTGTGTAAACAGGACAGAGAAAAGTGAAAGATACTTTAAAATAAGCAGCATGTTATAGTCTTCTTGTTTCTCAAAATTCCTGAAAACAGCTGCATAATTTTTAAAGTACTTAGCACATCAGTCACCAAACTCTTGCAAAAAGACTCTTATGAGTGCCAACAATTGCACAGGCCATTGTGATACCTCTGTGGGTCTTTTACTTATATATTACTCCCTCTCATGCTGTCCAATGTGCATGAATAATGAGTGTAAACTCCAGTTTTACACAATTCTAGTGTGGCTTCCTAAAAGTGTAATACTGTCTCAACATTGTGAACAGAATAATTTTAAATTCACCACTCCTGTTGCATCTTTGAGGACATTGTTTATAGCCAGTAGCACCAAAAATCATAATGTGTGTAATTTTCCAATGAATACCAATTTTCTTTTTATTGTATCAGTATTTAGGGGATGGAATATTTTGCAAGCTATATAGTTACAGTTATCAAGTCATTTACATACATGAAAAATAATTTACAAATATATAAGCAAAAGGAATATTCACAGGATGATAAATGCTGGTAGTGTAGAGAATGAAAAGAAACAAACTTGTTAGTTTCATGGCACATTTTATTTCATAAGATTGTATTAATATTTATAATTTCCAAACAAGAACACGTATCATCTAAGCAATTAAATTGGTAGACTTGTTAAAGTGCATATTTGTCTCATTCTAACAGGTCAAAATTCTGTTAAAATGAGAGCAATAAAATGTAAATGATCAAATATTGCTCACAATCAAATAAAATGCAAAGTCAGCAGTCTGGTCAGGATGCTAAAGGAGGTTTAGTTTGGGTATGTAAGTTATAACCATTCAGGGAAGTCAAAAGTAAAAAAAAATATATATATATCTAGAGTCTGCTCTTTAAGGCTAGAAAGCTATTCCAGCAACAGAACTAACATGAAAATTACAATTGATTATTTTCTTGATTTTTCTTTCCATAAAATCAATACCAAAATTGCACACTCCAGAAAAGACATATCTTGGACCATGTACCAAACAACGCATTGCACACAGAGTATATTGGAGGTGCACATGCATGTGTTAGAGATTAGGTGTTCAGTGCCATACAAATATAGAAAGGCCACACTAGTTCTAAAAATGTCAAGTCAGGTGTTGACAAAACTCAAATCCCTTCTTCTCTTCAAACAAGCCTTACCTTTTTGCTTACTTTTTCTCTAAACCTTTTCTGGGTGCACTTTTACATTGCAGTGGAATAAGGAATTCACACAGCATGAGGTAAAAGTTCATCTTTGGGAAAGTATGTGAAGAAAACTTCAGAATATTTTGAAGAGTGTGAATTGGTGCTCCTAACTCTGAACCAAGGTGCTAAAGCCAAAGAAGAAAACAACCCCATAATATTGATCGTTCTTCAGAGAAAAAAGAGTAGCTGGATTTCTACTAATCCCTATCTGCTGAGCTCTCTCTTTCTGGGGCTATGCCTGTGTCTGCAAAACCTAGATTGTGAGCTGTATCAGGTCAAGCTGTTAGGAAGAGTCAGTACACACAATGTTAAGGGACCTCTTTTGTGTATCCTTGCTAATAGTCTGTCCTTTCATAGAGGACTTTCCTTGTTATTAATTAATCATAGAATCATAGAATCATAATAGAAACATAATATCATAGAATCTGTTGGGTTCGAAGGGACCTCTAAAGTCCATCTATTCCAAGCCCCCTAAAACAAACAGGGACATCTCCGACTAGGTCAGGTTGCTCAGAGACCTATCAAGCCTGATCTTGAATGACTCTACGGATGGGGCCTCCACTACCTCTCTGGGCAATCTGTTCAGTGATCCACCACCTTCATATTAAAGAACTTCTTCCTAATGTCTAACCTAAATCTAGCCTTTTCTAGCTTAAAACCATTACCCCTTCTCCTTTCGCTACAGAACCTCAAGAACAGATCTCCTCCTGAACTCTCAGTACATAGCCTTGAAAAACATCACAATGAAGATTGTTTTACTGGATGTCTAGCAGTCCAAATGCACTAATTTTTGTTTAGATGTGCCTATGAACTTCAATAAAAAGATCGCTACCATGCCGCAAGTGAGTGGACTCCAGAGCCAAGCACAGGAAAAATATAATATTAGTGTATTGCTACCTGGTTGCGAGAGAGAAGGTTTGGCCATGTGATTGCACTTTGTGGCTCAAGTTAGCCCCTCACCCTGGTGCTTTGCTCCAAATGTACCAGCCCATTGAGAACTGGCTGGACCACAAGCTGATTATTCAGGTTCCTCTTATGAATTAGTGGTAGTTACAGTGAGCGGAGTCAAATCAGACATATGGCTGCAGTAGAAGGTCAGTGAGGCCACAGCCTGGAGGAGGAACCTCCTTCTGGAAGAAAGATTGAAAAAATGTAGCATTTATAAATATTAAATCTAAGTTTAAAATACCTGCCCCCTATCAATTAAAAACAAACAGACAGTGAGGCGTAACATTGTATTTGCAATATTGGTTACTACATGAATGTTTTGCTCATCCAAATTCAACATCAAGGGTTCACTTCATGACCAATCAAACAAGAGTAAATTGATCAAAACCAAGTATCTTTGTGCCAAATGGTAAGACCTTCAGAATCTGCATCACTAAAAATCTCTTAAATATGTGAAAATCATTTAGATAAAGACCACATTTATTTTTTCTCCTACATCTGAAAGTATCTCTTTAAGAGATCTACATTTAATTTTATTAATTTGGAGGCAAAAGAAAACAGGCAGATGTATAACACTGACATCTTTATGAAATATTTAACAAAGGTATCTGTCGAGGTTTTCTTTATTTTATTTTTTTTTTCACACTATGAGCTTCCATCTACTACTTGACATACAAAAATAAGCAGGATCTGAGCCAAATGGGAAGAGTATATCAGATCTCCAGAAATCACATCAGTAGAGAGTAAAATCATTTTCTGACTTTCAGAAGTGTTAGATTATTAAGAGTATTGTTAACTTCTCACCAGATAAAGGGGACAGTTTTTAAGCATTCTTGTGCCTGTTTTTCGCTAGACTTAAGTTTTATCTGTGAAATCAAACAGGGCTTAGCTGAAATTTCATTGGTGTTAAGAATGGGCTAGATTCCACTCACAGAAATCAATTTAGAACAAGTAGGGATTATTTTAGGTAGTTTTGATGGAAAAATGTTGAGTGGGCTGAGTTGAATATCTGCTTCGAACGTGCATGAATGCTTTAAAAACTGGCTATATACATACCTGGAATGAGTAACGGCTTGTGAGTCTGAGTAACTAAGGGACAAAGGGAGATGGCAAAGGGGTTGAACCAGGTTAATCAATTAATCTTCTCAAGCAACATGTTCATCTGAAAGGAAAGAACACATCTTTTAAAGATAAAAGCTTTAGACATCAGTAATTTGAATTTATTAGACTTTCCATGTGGAAGAAGTTAGTATATTCAAGAATTTCCTTGATGCATCAAGCCATTTTTTTTTAAGAAATATAAAATATATACCTAGAAGTACACATAACTGTTCACATATATATATGCGCAAATATATATTTTATTAACATGTATATAGGTCAATGAAAGATCAGTTATCCGTTTTCTTCATAAGTTCTTATTACTGTGTATTGAAGGTTTGTGATTCAGAGCCATAAAATAAAAAGCAATCTGTGTCAAAAATCCTGTAAAAAACAGTACCTTAGATATGCATTCAAGTCACTATGTCTCTACTTTATACCTGAATTAGCCTTAAAGGTTGTCAAACAAAATTTCACATGCTATAGAAAGGAGTAAGTTTTTAACGCTCTTGACTTGATACATCACTGATGTGGTACTTAAATCTAGCATGTCCTACTATTAGAAGTTCTGCTTTGATTGAACCAATATCCTCATGATCTGAAAAGCCAAATGCAATCCTGCAGTAATGGTTCTTCAGTAAAAAAGCCATAATGGCTCCTAATCAATGGACCAGCACCTAAGCAAAGACAAAACTGGAATATTCATTTTAACAGAATGGAAGATCTTTTTCCCTAACATCAGCAATGAACGGTCACAGTGTTAGCCATTTTCCTGGGAGCCATGCTTCTACCACATGTAGATTAAATTATGTGCCTTGATGACATTTCAATAGAAGCAATAAGTGCAGGAATCTTAGAACAGAAGCTGCTCTTTTCTCCTCTTCACATAACATCCAATATCATAATATGTTACATTACCATAAACATCTGCCTTTGGAGTCTGTTGCATGTGTTATTTAATTATTTTGTCATTTACTGGAATGATACTGTGCACAGAGGGTTTTCATCCCAACCACCTTATATTAATTTGAAGTTGCTAGTCTTAAGTATTATTGCAGGGAGGATTTCAGATAATAGACCATATTGAAGCAAGTAGTTCTAATAGACTATCAAATTTTCCAAAGGAAATATAGGTACATTGTGAATGTGTTGTCTTTCTGCACATACCTGTAAGAAAATTCTCCAAAAATTAACTTGGGCCAATGCAAGAATATTTCTGAATATGTATGCTGTAATAAGGTTAAATATTCCTATTACTTTAGCACTATATATCATGCAAAACTGTTACAGAACTCTTTGATCAAACTCCAACAAATGAAATGCCTCACGGCTTCAAATAATATGTGCAACATGTTCATTCTTTATTTGATTTGTGCAAGAAAACAGAGAAGGTGGAAAGTCTGGCTGCCTTTTACACAAATTACAAGAAGAAATTACAGTAAAAGGCATACTACCTGCCTCAGTCATCAGGGCACAATATTCCCTCCCTGTGCCCTTGCAGAATTAATGCAATCCCACATGGCTTTAGTTCCCATCAAGCTTATCACTAACCTGAGATGAAAAAAAATCTTACTCCCAGTTTGTACTGTTGATAACTACCAAGAAGTAGTTATCACCACACTGCAAAATAATACGGCTGGGTCAGTGTGTGTCTGAGTCTCATTAAAACGAAGGTGTCATTTTTATATAGAGTGAACAATTAACTTTATGCAAAATTCTTACTGTATGTACTTGCCTTGGGGCATTGTTTGTTATGAAAGACAAAATAAAAACTGGGGTCTTGATCTGTCAAAGTGCTGAGAAACTCAACAACTGTTGAATTCAATGCATGTTCAGTACCCTCCTTCTTGTTTAATTCAATGTCAGTTTAAGGTACTCAGCCTATTCACAAGGTTCTTGGAGACCTGGGGTTTAGCTCTGTTGTTCTTCTACTCTGCAATGTCACGTCTTTAAAAAAAGCAAAGTCTGCCAATGCCAGCCATGTTGGATCAGGTACTTTTAGAGTTTATTTCCCCCCATTGTTGTCATGAATTTTGAAATACTAAGAGCATTAAACTGTTTTAATTTGTTCACAGCCTTCAAGCCAAGCCGTAGATACTTGCCGCCTTACAGTGATTCCTACCACATAACAAGATTACTGAAAGATATGAATCTTCTTCTTAAACATTGTTAATAAAATATTAAATTGTGTATTAAAATTTTCAGAATGACATTCTCATGTCTTGAATTTATTTATAGGGGAAATAAAAGAAAACTTTCTGAACATGTAGTGATTAAACCCTGCTATATATTAATATAGAATATGTTGAATGGAAGACAAACACATTTATGTTTATACAGTTCATATTTCCATTATCTATATATCTTTACATAATTTAGAAACATGAATCACAGTAATTTTCCAGGCAATAAAAATAACAGTTCTGAATCTCTTTTATGTTTATTGTATTTGCTTGCAATGTTACCTTGATTTTTTATTCTGAAATACCTTCCAATGAGTTTTTTTAATATGGTGAGGGTTTTTTTATGTTTTACTCTACTTCTCTTTCTTTTTGTGTAAAAATACAGCCTGATAGCATAGCTCTAAAATCTCACTCTTTCATCTTTTGTCAAGATAACATACTGCCATTAAGTGTGACCTGTTACAAATAATTTTTTAATTTTGTCTTTACTAAAATATTGAATAACTGTTTATCGATACAATGCATCTCTATGTGTCCACTGTGTAATAGCCATTAAAAAAATGTGTTTAACCCTGCTGCTAGGGATCATCAAATACAGAAAAAAAAAAAAAAAAAAAAGAAAAGGAAAAAGCAAGAGAGGGTAGTTTTTTAAAGAACGGAGAGTTAAACAGGAAAACTATGTGTGTTTGATTTCTAATTCTTGTCTGGAAGCAAAATCTTTGCAACTAAATAGATAGATTGCCATGTCAGTCACTCACTTGCAACCTGGTGCTGCTTTATTAAATGACAGAATATCAGCTCCATTTTATGGGTTTTGTTTTTCCCTGTTATGAAGTATCTCTTCCTTTGGTACTTTTTAATATGAGAAAGTTTGGGTTGGAGTTACAGCGAATTTGTATGAATCACTCTTTTTATACATTCTTTTGTCCTTATTTGTCAGACAAATATAAATGAAAAATATGTATCTGTCTGGTTTTCCCTCTTATTCTATAGTTTATTTTAAATATAATTCTAAAGGATGAAGGTAAAAATTGCAAGATGGAAAAACAATTACTATCAAAAAAGCAAAGATGATCATACAAAAGGCATTTTTATCTGAATGAGGAAAGCAGAATCAAGCCAGTTGATTTGCTTTGGGGTTACATGTGTAGGTGTTATCAAAGAACTTCCAAAATAACTGTAGTTCCTCTAATCTGCTTCTTTGTTTTCATTTTTTATTGTACCTCTTTTGTTTTCTTTTTCTTAGGAAATAATAGATTTTGATATTACCATCTCTGAGATATTTTTATCTCCCTCTTTCTCTCTCTTTTTAAATGTGAGAGAACATGTTGTATGTCCATTTCTTGTGGTTTATTTTTCCTTAGAGAATTCTCAAGACTATGCACTGACAGATCTTGGTATCCAAGGGGGAGTCTACTCACAGGATTAAAGGCGAGAACCTCAATTAGACTATCTCTGATTTCTTCAGATGTTTTTTCTAATCTTTTAATATGGGATTAAAGTCAGCTAGAACCTAGCCTGCTTTTTTCTTAGCTGAGATCTTTTTTGCAATGCAAGCTAGATATATTTTTTGTTTCTCTATTAAAAAAAAAAAAAGAAAAAAAAAACCAAACCAAAAACCTTATCTCTTTTTCCTTAATTTGGAGTCATTCTAGTCCGGATGAGGATAATGAACTTTCGTCAGCTCTTATGTGATACTGCGTACAAAATAGCTTGATAAGCAATGTGAAGCATACACACGCTTCTCAATGATCTGCAGGAAAACTCCCTCAGAGACTGATTAGTCCATGCTTGTCACAAGTAGGGGAGATAATTATGGGGGCTTAACAGTCTATATGGTGGATCTTTTGAGAGGAGAAGGGTAGATCTAAGACTGTCTCATGGATCAACCATAATTTTTAATATTACAGATAACGTGTGTGGTTTTTTTAGTCTATCCCTGGAGCCTGGGTAGTGACTCTTCCCATAGAGTGACATCATATTACTTTTTGAGAAGATAAAAATTGTTCAAATTAGATTATCCCTAATTAGTATAATCTTACGAACCATTCTGAAAAGTTTATTGCACCCATGCTGGCAGTCTCTGATTCCATATTGAGAGCTCCTTATTACAATGTGTGTGCTAATCCTTAACTGTGGAAATGAATATACAGTACATAAAAGTAATGTTGTATTTCTTCATTTAATAAACTCCACATTGTACTCTCATTCCAGAGCTAATCACTGTTTTTATGGATCTCTGCATCTCAGATAACAAAATATTTCAAATCTTTTTTTTTTTTTAACTAAAGAATGCGTCATTCCAGTGGTAATTTACATTCATTAGACTAATGTATTTGTTAAGCAGCACTGGCAATATTGGGGGAAGGGAGCTTTAACAAATGCCAAAGAAAAAATTGTTCTTTACCCTTATTTATGAACACTGGCATCCTGTGAACACTGTATTCTGTGAATATATATGAAGTTACTAAGCAGGACAGTGTGTAACATTGCCACATTAATGCTATCCTGTTTGCTGTCATTTACTACAGTGGTGTTTGTGGATGCCTAGTCCTTCAAAAATAAAGATTTTCCCTTCAGACAGGTGTGCATATCCTGCAGCAGTGTCTTTTCTTGTTAAAAGAGCATAGACATTTTAGAGTTTTGAACTACCCCCTCACAAAACCTTTTTGCCACTTGACACGAGCTGCACAACCCAGTAATTCTGCATACCTTCCAGTACAGCTTTCATCAAGGTGATATTCCACACCATTTCACAACCCAATATTTCCTTTTTATCTTCTTTCTGGGTTTTTCTCACCTTTGTCCATCGTGTTTTTGTGTATGAGTCACTAGGCTTTCCAGCTTGGGCTGTGTTGCTGTAGCTGCTGCACTGTTATGCGGCCAGAGTAAAGCAACCACTTGCACCTTCACAGTGTACAAAATCAGGACTCAGAGGATGTGGGTCTTTCACTGGAGGCACTGTAGTCTTGGAATGAGTTAGCCTACACTGCACAGCAGGCACGAGCCTTGCTCTGCACCCCTCCAGTTGACGGGTATACAGCCCTGCTGTAAAAATTACACTGCAAATTAGATCAATAGGAGTATTTTTCTTCCTACACTTCACATTCTGAAGGGTATACAAGACCTAAAGTTATTGACAACAAAGCTAAAGTCTCATAAGCTATATGGGCTTCTACAAACAGCCCCTAAGCCACAGTAAATTGTGGCTGAGTGAACTGAAGAAACTGTGTTAAATTTAGTGAAGATTTCACTGACTCACTAGCCGGAGGCTTGTCCCTCTATCTTGTATGCGTTTTCCAGTTTCTGGTTAAGATGACATCATTCCTAAATTTGCAAATTTTACTTGACCTCTTCTTTGCAAACAGGACTAAAATGATACCTTGTCTTCCTCCCTCAGCAGAGGACTCGAAGGTTAAAGCCTCATTTATTTACACGGTAGTATTGCTCTTTCTGTATCTGTCCCTGAAGTTTCTTTACCACAGAATGGCAACAGGAATGCAAAGAGTGCTTTAAAAGAGCAGAAAGATTCTCACTTATGATTATTTCTGGGTCTAATCTTGTAACAGAGTCAGGCCAGGATAATGCACCCGGTAGTGACCCGTGGATCAGTTAGATTTACTGAGACACATTTCATTGATTTCTGGCTATGAGTTGCAATTGATCCTGCTACTCTTAGCTGTCCTCGCAGACCTAGCCAGTGCCACTAATCCTCTTAAGCAGCAGTCAAGAGATGCAGATAAAAGCTGGTGATTCACCCTGGCTCGAATAACAGTGCTCTTAAGAAGAAAATTGAGGGTTCACGCCTTGGATATAAAAATGTATAATCTGCATGCTGACTATGTGTTGTGTCAGAGTGGAGCGTATTTCAAGGCTATTAATTAAGACAATAAAAGACTGAGAGCTCAGAAAGAAACTGCTACTAACAAAAGCAATAATTCTATCTTTACATATGAAAATGGGTATAAAACCAAATATAAATACTTTTTTATAGAATTACTGTACTTGGATGAATCTGGAAGCAGAAGCAGATATTCTTACAGATCTAACATTTTTATTTCAAGACAAAGGAAAGCAGCTTGAAGAGAAACACAGAATATCTAAGTGCAACATTTTGGCCTCAGTCACAGTATATGAAGCAGGATACTGTGCCAGGAGGAAATACTTCAATCAGACACCAAAGTATGCATGAGAACGAGAATGAGAACTATGCAACTGCATTAAGACAACCTAGACACATGTGGGAAAAAATTATCTGTGGTAGTATTCACAGCTTTTCCATTGTGTTTCCTATGAGGAAACATAAGCAATATTGTGCTTTACTGAGAAGTTGAAATAAAGTGAAAGCCAGATGAAGCCCTCCTGTGAGCGCATTCTCATGTGAACACTTTATTGGGCTTTATTGGAAATCTTCACCACACTATTAGGAATTCCCTTTCACGTCCAAAAAAAAGTTTTGGGCATCTCATAAAAAAGTAAAAATAAAACCACAAAAAATTGATGCTCAAAACACGCACCACAAAAGGAAAATAGTGATGAGTTACAAGCACAGTTAAAGGAGGGTTATTTGTCCAATTCATATGGTGAGATATGTTTGTGTAGTTAAACAACATCAAATAGCAACCAAGTTCAATGTGTGGGATTATTGATTACTAAACGGGACTTAACACTTATCAGATAAATTATTTGCCGGGAATAGTTCACCCTGTTCTAGTCAAGAAGTCATACAGTGATTATTTTACATTTCTTCATAGCTCTAATCAAAAGTGCGTTCCTTTTTTTCTGCAGTCTTAGGAGGGAATGAAAATCACTTTTCCTCCTTGTCTCCCTTCTGTTCCCTTTGTAATGGCCCAGAGAGGCCCCACTACCTTCCCACCATTCAGGGCCCTTTACACAGGCTTGACTCCAAAGCCTTGTGTATTTCAGGAAGGAAGAGTCACGATCTGCATATCACAGTCAGTCTGCACTCCAGTGTCATGTGCCAGGATGGAACCAGGGGCTCACATTTCTTCAAATGAACTTCAGAAACTTAGGGAGGTAGTGGATTTTATCAGCCTAGGCTCCCTGATGGTCACTGTGGACAAACAGGCACCTCCAAATGGCAGTTCACATCTTAAGTTGGACCTAGTCTGCAGATGGCGGTTCCCAACTCTGATTTGTGACTAATCTTCCTCAATTCGGGTGGTGTGATTTCCCCCAGCAGTTATCTATTTTAATAGCCAAAATATATCCTTATCCAATTAAGAGGCAAAGATGCACCATCTTCTGCCTGTGCACTGTTAGTTTTGGCAATTAAAAGTTTTTTTCAACTTACCAGACTGAGCAAACAGAACTAGAAGGAAAGAGAAGTCTTTTAGTTACGATTTCTGAAAAATTAGACCTTACTATTTAGAACTGTCCACAGATAGCATGTTTAGTTCTTAATTTGACAATTGCATACTCATATTTTCACCAGCTCTGAGCGTTCATGGAACCAAAGGAAACTCTAAGAAATTGCCAGCACTCACTACCTCGAGGAACTGTAAGCTCTCTCAAGTTTAATGTGATGGTTTCAATAATTAAAAAAAAAAGTTCTGAACATTTGGACCTTTCTATTTCTTCCAGGCTTCTTGCCACATTATGATCTGTAAGATAACACAAAGACGGAACTGAAAAATTAGTGGAGAAATAGCCAAATCACTTTGTTGCTACATACCAAATTCCAGTTATGTAATTTTACCATGAACATAACTCCACTGAGCTCCCTGAATTAATATTTGTGTAAGAGATTGTCTTCTGATTTCTATTCCTTGGTAGATATTTCTGTAAGTTATTATTGGCTCCTAAACCAGAATTTTCATTTGCAATTACTTTTCTTTCAGATTTTTTGTTGTAGCCACCACAAATGGAACTCATATACCTTGTTATGTGAATGAGATGTTAGTCTTTTGCTACTGTAATCCTTTTCAAAAGTTCAGTATTTTACTTGTACCCCCGTGGTTTGAACATTTAATGTTGAATTTCTATAGCTGCAATGTACTATTTGCACAATCATACCCTAAAAATGCATACTTGGACATAGATTTGGGTAGATAAGGAAAAATATTTGCTTGGTGCTATTTGTTCCTCCTGAAAAACAAAAATATTGTGGCAAATCTGCACAAAATAATAAAAAAATCACAGAAAAAAGTGACAATAGCGAAAATTTGTGAGGAAATTACAACAGGAAAAGAAAAGTTTAGGTATTGCTGTCAAATCTCTTCGACAATGTCTGTGCTGTTAAGGAGAAGAAATATGTAGCTGTGCACTAAAGCCAAATGACATGAACTAATTTACACCTCCTCTGCTTAGGGACAGTCCTCTTTCAAGCAGGTTTGGCTTTGAGATAGGCCCAAAGGGAGGAAGCTAGCAAGAAAGATTTGTGAGTGATCAGGGATGTGGTGCTTGAATGTGTTAGTTCTGTGTCCTAAGTAACCTGAGTTTTAGTATCCCTACTCCCTGAGGATGTGGCTTGAAAACATTCCGGCCTCTATCCAGAATATCTACTGGTCTGTCTGCCCATGGAAATGAAAGTATGGGAAAGGGCTACTGTGTACCTGGGATTTGACCCAGGAAATAGGAGGTTTCTGGCATGAATATATGGTATTCAGAAGTATACTTGGGTGCACCAATGTAAACATAGTGCAATCAGTCTGATTTCCATTGCTGAGATAGTAATAAATGCTTATTTATGGTTTTGGTTGGTTTTTTTTTTTTTTTTTTTTAATGAAGATTTAGCACCTTAGTAGGATATAATTTACATATTACCCGAGTTTAAAGTACTCCTGTTTAGTCACCAGTAAAACGCCTCATAAAGTTCAAACACAATGAAGTAGCAGTGGGATGCAACTGAAATCCAGCCTTTGACAGACAGCTCCTGCAGGTAAAATGATCAAACTAAGTGTGACTTAAAGACGTGCCCACGCCAGATTTTGGAAGCACCAAGATGGTCTTTTAACACATGGCGTTATATTGACTCCTGCAAGTTAAAGAGAAGTAAAGCTACAAAGAGTTTAATAATATCAGGCCAAAGAAACATCTTTTTCAGTAAGCTTTTTTCCCCACAGGTGGGAAAGCATTTCATGAGCTTAGAAAGGATAATTAAGAGCTTTACCTAGAGAAAAACACCACGTTAATTCTCAGATTCCTCTATGGACAGCACTGGAGGTGAACAGCAAATGGGCTCAATAAGCTGTTAAATAGGACTTGCTGTCAAACAAGAATTTGCCATGCTTCACCATTTTTCCCTTCTCATGAAATGAAAAATAGACTTTTAGAGTATGCTGAGGGAAAAAAAAAGTGTGAGAAGGATGCTCTCTACAAAGCAGCCAGCAGTGCAATTGAAAGAATTGCAGAAAAGGTGTAGAAATAGCTTCAAAACTCCATTTTGCCTTTTCTGGAGCAGGGGTTTTTAAATTTAAGTAAATCTTTTGGCCACTGACATATACAGCATCAGGCTTGCTCATTACATATAGAAGGATGAACAAGACCGACAAAAAGTCTTGCAATATTTCCTCTGAACTGAGTGATTTCAATCACTAACATTTTCTGATACACAAAGCATATTATGAAAATAACTCAAACAAAATGGTTCTAGTATTAAGTTAAAAACAGTTTTGGAACATTAAATACATTAATCTGTTCCATTCTGAGCTCATTGATCACTGCTGGCTTTTTAGGATCTGATGATGTCACTGAAAAACCCCTCTGAACAGAGCCAAGAAAACATTACAAGTGAGATTCATTTTAGATATTATTGATAGGTTACAATTAGATACTGAACTCTCAGCTAGTCTGGTTTTAGGTACCTGTTGTTTGTCACAGACCACAATAGAAGCATCTGATATTGTTTTATTTTATTTTATTTTAGATATTTTGAACATGGCTTTTGAACATTAGTAGCAGCTGCTACCAGTAAGCATCCCCACTTAGAATTGTCAGGTCCCTGCAGTAATGTGATGCTACAGTAATTCCTAGGCAGAAGGAGGAAACTGTGGAGGTCTCTTTTTTCAGGTAACATTGCTTTGTTGTTTTTTTTTTTAATGTCGTTAATCCTATTGTATAAGTGGGATTTACTTCTCTTTTGTCAGTATTTTGATTTCAAATATTGGTTAGAAAAAATATTTTTTAAGCATCACTTTTTAGAAAAAAATTCTGTAGTAGTTACCATGGATTAGATGAAACTAAGCAGAATCCTGTACAAAAACACTTTGTAAATCTTCAGAAATGTTTTCCATAGCATTCTGTTGAATTCTACAGCAGAGCTATTAAACTGCATCTACCAAATGTCTAGTATCTGAACAAAGAGACAAAGCATTTCAAAAAGCTCCTATTTTGTTAAATTTTATTGCATTGCTTCATAATGGACAAAACAACAATTCTTTATTGTCACAGAAATGGATGAATTTTTATTATTTCTGTTGATCTTTAAAAAGTCCATTTTAGCCAGTGTTCTTGCACTTAGCAACTATTTACAACAGCTGGTTACAGAGCTAGAACATGTGGCTCTTTGGGTATAATATCTGCACATTTTTATTTTTAAAACCATCTATTGTGTTGTCTCCCTTTTGACCAACCAAAATTCAGTAGATTCTTATTCCTGAAGCGAATTTAAGTGGATAATGGGATCAGTTTTCTTTGCTACATGTCTCTAAGCATATAAAGAGTCCTGTTTTACAGAGCACAGAAGAAATCAAGCAGGGACTGTTTCATTGCTTGCCACTCTAAATCTCTTTCAGCCAGCACTTTAACTTAGCCTACCACTTCATGATTGTCTCCCAGATTCATAGCCAAGGTCAGAGTGGGCTTTCTTGAAGCTTTGCACTTGCCTTTGGGCTGCAACCTGAACTCAGCTGCCTTTCATAGCAAGCTACTTGAAATAAAGCCATCCGTTTCAACAAGTTTTCCTCTTGCAGTGTTATTGCTATCATCGTCATTTGTAAAGGCAGTTTATATTATGAGGTTGCCTGTGAGCTATCGCAGAATGACTTGTGCAAAAGAGCTCACATTCAAAGTGTAAAATGAGAGACAACAGGTGGAAGAAGCCATCAGCTGGAAGGGAGCACAAGGGAACAATGAAGCAATTAGAAACAGTTGACAAAGCAGCACTCCGAGAACACCAGCTGCTTAACTATTGTGGGAGCTCTAATTACAATTCTTCTTAGGAGAGTGAATTACTCTTGGAGTGCTCTGCCCAGAACCCTCCCTCAGGAAGCAGTACATGATTTTAGGAAGAAGGAAAACACAGCAGGAAGGAGTGCAACATCCCTTTCCTCCTTTCTCGACAAGGCAAAGCAAACCAGTTCACATGTGCAATGCGCTCCTTTTTACATATTCAGAGCAATACAGCATGCACTGCAGTGGAGGTCCTTGAGCTGTTAACATATTGCCCTCTAACGTGATAAAAATGTGCTATTTCAGTATAGATACTGAGCTATTAAGATAGATCATGTCAAAAATCTTAGTGTTAATGGCTCCATGCTACACATTGACATGATCCATCTTAATGGTTTCTTTTCTTCACAGCTGCTATGATGTACTATGTCAAAGCATAATATTGAGCCTTTCATTTGAAGCGCTACATCATATCAAACCTTCCTTTGCAGATATTCAAATGTATAATGTCAGTGCATAGTATGGAGCTCATAAGTGGATCTTTGACAAGATGTATCATGTCAATGCATGATAATGACTGTTAGACACCAAGCAGTGCTTAACAAGTGTGGAAAAGTTACTGTAAGCAGAGTAAATTAAATTTAAAAGGTTTGGATTTTGTTCTGCATTTAATATAGAGAGAATGAATTCAAACTGAATATGGCCTAACCTGGAAGGATCTTGCATACTAATGGAACATCTTTCTCCTCTTTATGGAGCTGTAAGCTTTCTGATTAGAAGCATATAATTTCAAGCTAGGGTAAAAGGAGTGTCAGCAGCTTATTTCTACATGCACTGCACAGGAAAGATAAGGAAACCTTTCGATGGGTCATTGTTAAAGTATTTTTTGTTCTCTCAAAAGTTTCTGGGGTTTTTTGAAACTAAAACTGCAGTGAGACAGGTTTGACACTACTTCCATCAAAGGAGTCTTCCAAATGGTACAAAGAAATGGCATGAAAAATTTGGCTCAAATCACTTTCAACCTTTGTGGAACTGAGAAGACCTGTTTAGGCTACTGTCTTAATACCACATCCACTATCACTACTGAAATCACAAAACTCTGTTTTACCTTGTGCTTTCTCAGTATATATTTGCACTGACACATGTAGCTACACACATCCAGAAGTATTCTAACAGCAGAGACAGAGTTCACTCTGTGGTACTGGAAGAAGGACATTTGCTCTTCCAGGATTTCCGGATTTCCTACAAGAAATAGCAAATTGCTCATACGAAGCACAACAGTTTTACCTGGAAAAATGAATGAGCGGCAGTAGTATGCAGAGTCTCCTCACAAACGGCAGCAGCAATTTGTTGCATGCTTCCATGTACAGTTCAGAATAATCATAAGTTACTGTCATCCTTGAAGAAAGTGAGAAGAATCCACTCCCTGAACCTTCTGTTCACTTAATAGCCTAAACAATGTAACAGTGGAACAGAGAAGGGAAGAGATAGAGCATGTGCAGACTTAGGCAACTGAACTTGCATTTTTGCAAAAGGAGTGTGCTACCTAACCTCACCATTTTCATTCATATGAATAAATAATTTTTCATATACTCAGCGTCTAAGGAATGTAGTAATATTTGTACACCCTACCTTTTCCTTAATTACCTTAATTTCCTTAATATATATTGCTAATTGGACTGAAGACTTAAAGGCACTGTCTTCTGAGGTGGGATTAATCCATACAATGCTGGGGATTTGAGCCTTTTAACTTAATTCTTTATACCTGGTCAGATACCCTACAGCATACGAAACAGCACTAGGCACCCATTTGTGTAGTGTGAGCCACACAACTCAGTCCTAGGGGTCCAAATTTTGATCATAAGAAGCTTTGAATGCCCTTTTTACTTACCATGGATATTGGATTCAATTACCTAAAACAATAATCACCTGTAATCTCTGTATCAGGTCTCAGGGACTGGAAATAGGTACATCCACCAGCTGTCCTCCTGTAAACCGACTGAACTCCTATTTAAACATTACCCATACATAATTAATCAAAGAGAAGTCAGTATACATGAAAATTGTACCATATATTGCACATGGTAATAATACAAGGTTGTAAATTTGGGTTCATAAATCATTACACAGAGTTGAAAAAACAAAATAGCATTTTCTTTTTCCCAGTCATATAGTAGCTTACGAACACAAAAGGTTAGTCATGATTAAGAATAAAAAAATAGCAACAAAAATTTCATATATATGCCCATGAGATTTTGTCTCTAAAACTGGAATGATATCAGTCAAGAAGCTAATATACTCAGTTAATCCATATGTCTAAGTTGAGAACAATTTGGTTAGAAGCTCATAATTTTGATTGACTAAATATGGTCCTATACCAATTTATTTTAACAGCAAAATAACTGGAACATTTAAACCTTTACCCAGAATGCCCAAATATAAATTTATCTTCTTCAGAGGTTTTTTTTAGCTTTGAGCAGGTATTTCTTTGTTTTTTTAAAAACAGTCAGGTGTATATTTACAAAATACTCCTACATAGACACATGAAACGTTCATTCCCTTTTATGTATTTTGTATCATTGCAATAGAAAAAGACAGGACCACCTAGATGTCCAAAAGCTCAGGGTGTTTGTTTCTGACAAGGCAATGACACACCTGCCTTGCTCAAATTGAAAGAAGGAAGGAAGGAAAGCTTTTGTATAAAGTGTGAATGAAAAAAGAAGGGAGAATCTGAAGAGCCCCATACCTGCTGCAGGCCATGATACCACCCTATGTCAGTTTAGTGATACAAGGCCGACGGTGTCATGATTCACCTACCGGACATGAGGAGTCAATAACCAGGAAGAATGCATAGGAGGGAGGAGAATGGAAACATCCCTTTTGACATTCGTTTGGTGCATTGCCAGTAAATGAGTTTTTGTGTTTTGGCATGGAAAGACAGCAATATCCGCCACCTATATAGTACATCATTAATTTCAGGTGTACCTGATGAGTTGTATCAGGCTTTCCACCTGAGCTGTATTTAAGATAAGTATTAAAAAGGACCCTAATTCTATTCAAAAAGTCCATTGTTATTAAAGTGTTCCTGGAGGTTGCACAGCAACCTGTATCCCTGAGTGTGTGTGCTCAGTCTCCTGGGCTACCTTTGTGTGGTCCCACAGAGCCCTGCCCTTGGCACAGAAATGAGAGAAATTCCCTTTTTTTTGACTAGAGTTTTGCCTGGCAAGTGAAGCACATGCTACAGACTAACGAGATGAATTCTTAGTATACTGATTTCTCCTATGTACATGTCTAAATGTACTTTCTTATGAATTTCCCAAATTCCTGGGCCTTTGGGAGAGATCTTTTCTTTTTCTTATTGGCTTTTGGCTTTCAGCTGTTACATCAAGAAGGCAATTGACTTGCAGCAAGTGGAAGAAAGTCCCCAGTGTTTAAGGCACTACAAAAAAACCCCTACATTTTGAAACAAACTTCATTGCAGTATTATATAATAGGGCTTTAACAATAAAAAAAGTTATAAGAATGAATTTTTTAGTATCACTTTTGAAATGTCTAAATGCCAATATAAAAAGTGTGAATATACTGCAAGCTTGTTTTAAGAAGGTATAAGTATCCCAACGTAAAAAATAATTTGTATCACAAGAGAACCCTCTTTAGGGAATCAATGCAGTAAAAGTTGGAGTAAGTTTAGCATAACATGCCACAAGAAACATGATAGCTTAGTTAAATACCATAGCTGAGTTTTCTTTAATTTTCATTGATAAGAGAACAATGTCTTAGCAGACATTTTTCTAAAAAGAGCTACAACAGAAAACTCTTGTGCCCGCATTGCATCTTCTGTTGCAGTCCCCATAGTTGTGATACACAGTCCATATTTTGTTACTTATTGTCTTGAGGGAAGAACCAGAGATTCAGGAAGACACTTGATGAAGAGGATAGGAAGCAATGCATAGAAAGGGAATATGTTGTGGTGAATGATGTGAATGATCATATACCTTAAGATTAGTTTTTATGGAGTACTAAAGCAAGTAGGATGCAATAAAGTGACAGGGGCAGCTAATAGAGGAGTGAATTCTGCAAGATATTGAAGACAAGAAGAGATAGTATGAAATCAATATAATAAACATGATATGCTTCTGATGGACCTGAGGAAGAATTCTCAAAAAAACACTTTCCATTGCTCTGTGAATAAATAAGTACATGTAGGCTGTATTATATATACAACTTTATGTTTTTATGATAGTGTTTCCTGTTCAATCAAACTATCACACTTTATATTTTTCTTAAAAGCAGCAATTACAAAAAATTCCTGCATATTTTCCTTTCATTCTCCATTTTTATAATTTCCACTCCTCTTCTTACATACATGGAAAACCAGCATAGCTACAGTACTGACTCATAATCAAAGCCATTAATGCTTTTGTTAGCCTGCAGTACAAGCAGAAGCATTTCTTGAGAGTACAGTATAGCAAGTAACAAACACATCAGTGAGAAATTCTGACAGATAACCCATTTCTGTTTTGGATGTTTCTTTTCAAAGTATGAAACACTGGAACATAAAAATTATTTTCCTGAACCTCTACAGATATGCAGCCATTATTGAACGTTAAGGCTAAATAGATTTTTACATATTTTAAGCTTCCATCTATGTTGAGACTTCAGCCAAGGAATGGTTTTACAAGTGGATTTGGAGATCACAGTCCAGTTACTTAATTTCCAACTGCAGCCACCTTTCTCAAAAGAAAGATCAAAAGATCAAAATGATCAAAATTACATTTTACTAATCTTTAAATATTTAGTTACCAGTTCAGTTCCACAGACCTATTTAAGCCAGAACCTAGGTACAAAAGCTGGCATCTAAATATTAGCATTGCATTTTTCCCTCAGAAATAAGTCAGAGGAAGTTTTTCAAAGAACATGGTGAGATCTGGAGTTATGGGATATGCACACATGGTTGTTGACATTCCATGTTTAAATGATTGTCTAAATAATATTGAGTCAAAATTACTGTGAGATGATTACATAAAATAAAAGTGAAGAGAAGTCTTATGTGACAGTTTCTTTGAAAACTATCACCAGTCGGACAAACCTATCATAGGTTTACTTCAAGGATTTATTTTAAAATTCAAAAAGTTGCATGTCAAAGTCTAGATGAGTCTTACATAATTATAATTTCTCAGAGCATAACACCTTTCATGAGAGATCAGATGAAGTGGATATTAATTTCTGGTTTCCTTTGGATTCTGTTTTTGACATACGTATTTGATTTGCAGATCCTTAACTAAAAGTCTCGGGACTAATCTTTGCCTTATTTGGCATATTAAATGCACAGCTAAGTGTGAGGTAAAATGCCTGACTGCATTGCTGTTTGGAAAATGAAAGTAATAATGCTGAAGAAAAGTAGACTGTTGAAAAATATGGAAACATGTTTCTTAAAAAAAAATAAAAGCTACTACATTTTCAGGGAAATTTCTTATGTAGGCAATCTCAATTTACAGGCAATCTGAGTAGTCATACGAACTTTCTTATATACAGTTATATACTTTCTTATATACAAACAAAGTTCTGGAGTGGCACCATCATATTTCCCCAACTTGCTCTTCTGCTGTATGGGTGCTCGTGTTAGCATACCAGATGAAGCAGAGGGCTAGCATTTTATCAGTGTGCTGTTACACACTGATAAAATCAGTGTATACTTTATCTTATATATAAGACAAATATATTTTCTACTTTTACCAGTGTGTACTTTGCCATATTTTCAACAGAGGAAAAAGGGTATAAACAAAAAGGAAGAAATATACTGGGAATGATGATACTTTGTTATTTACAAAGGTTGGACTCTTTCTGATACATGTAAAAATTTCAGACACCATTTACCTGGCCTTGTTGTAAGTACTTAATCATTTGGAGCTCAGTGTATGTTGGATAACGAGGGTTCTTGACCTGCTCATACAGAGATGCAGGCATCTAACAAGGGCAATTCAATTTACCTAAAAATTTATATCAGACTTCTTATTTTAAATCAGCCAGGGTGAGATTCAGCTCCAGATTCAGACACCCACATTTAAACATCTTCATCTCCTCACTTAATTATGAGGTCAACATCTAAGCTCTCATGTTAGTCACTGGAGCGCTGTGCTGGGACAGAGATGTTTAACGATAGGCACCTTGTGATATCTGGGGTGCTCTGAGGTGTCCAAGACATCAGCAGCTCCTGTTGGAAGATTTTAGACTGTCTCACTGATATGACACTCATATTTCTAAGCAACTGAACTGAACCATTAGTGACAGGTCAGTTGAAAGACCCTAAAGGCTCCCATGACAGTACTGACTAGATCTCAGCTGACTGTGGTAGGAGCTAGACATTTAGCTCTGAACCAGAAGCTAAATCCTTCTCTAAATTTACAAAAGATAAATCCAGGCCTTAAAAAAATGACCTAACCTTAAAACAGTCACAATACTTCCAAAACCTCGTACCTGGTGATACTTGACTACTGGGGTAGCATTTTAGCACCATCATTTTCAGTTCTATGGAGCATCTACTTGGCCTCAAGCTGCTCCTGGTGCAAGCCTCCTGTAATACCTGTATGATACCAAGTCAGCCTGGGCCGCTGTCTCAGACACCCTTTAGCACTTTAACTGGCACTAGCTGTCTATGCTTATGCACATTGACTGTAATAGAAACTTACATGCTTAGCTCAGAGGAGATACATAGACGCTGGTCTTCAACTGGAAAGGTATCTGTCTAACACCATGCTTTATATTTACCTACAGAAATCCCTGTAGACTCCATCCAAGTCCTTCCAGCTAGTGTTTTATTGCTAGATCCTACATGTGCCAATTAAACAACTAAATCTACTGTTGCGGAGTTGACAGGACCACCTCACTTTATTAAGTTTATGCACAACCTTGAATATTTTTTTTGTGCTGAGTTCTATCAGAGTGCCATAGCTAAGAAACTACTGGGTTTAGAAGAAGAGGTCAGTCCAAGAAATTAGCATTTCTTTCTATATCTAGTTCACTGGATTAATGTGTCCTTATCTCAATATATGGACATGGAACTGAATAAATCTTTTACAGACAGCTGATAACACTGAACAGAAATGCTCTAGAGGTCAATGAGTAAATATGAAACTAAATTAATTTGATTTAGCAATTCTAAGGTGCGTCACATTTTTCATTGTCCTGCAAATAACACTGTTTTTGAAAAGTCAGATCATTTTCTCCTTCATAAATATAAAACATAGCCATGCTAACCAGAAGATATAGAAGTAGATTTCTAATTGTATAATATGGTGGCATGCTCATATTACCTCACGGTATTATGACACCTAACTTCACCAAAGTGTATTTCAATCCCTCAGTGCCTTAGGGTATAGGACATATATTCTACAAAGAGGTATTTGCATGATTCCACGAGCGTGTATCAAAGTTCTGACAGTGCACTGAAAATAATTAAAATGCATTCGAAAGGTCTGGCCCTGGGCACTACCTCCCTTTTTATAATATGCATCTTGCTGCAAAACACAAAATCTCTGGTTTCCCAGACCACACTAATGGAAGGATAGTGAGCAGAAGTATTACTAACCTCTACCAATTAATATTCTTAACTGGAATATTGAGGTGTGGTAACTAGATTTTTTTAGTAAACTGCTATATTATTTACAAAATTAATGACTTGTATGATAAATATTCAGTCATAGTTATTCCTTAATCTGTGTTTGAGACAAATATTTTACCCTTCAGCTACACTTGTATAGTCCATGAAATGTTAAAGTTTTTTTTAATATAGAAATATAAAATTATTCTTATATTTGGCATGGCTGAGGAGAGATTCCATGACAATATTTTGGTCTAGTAAATATGCACAGTAAGTGGAGTTTTTTCCTTTGCCATTTTGATTAATAACAATAATTTTCATTTAATAAAATATCCACTGTATTACAGTTTTTATAATTTTCTAACTGCTCTTCTGGAGGAACAGTAGACTTTATTTTCAGCTCTAATTACCAGTACTACTCCATTTCCATTCTTTCTTGCACATCTGCTGCTGAATTTATGTCCTATTGTTGTCTTTTTCCTCTCTCAGCATCCACTTTTTTGTACACCCAAAAGAAACAATTGATATTGTATTATGGCTGTTTTTCCTGGAGAGAAATGTGCCTGCAAATGAGTCTATTGACTGCTCCACTTTCAGGCAAGTTATCTTATAAAAAATTATGTGTGAGAACTGGTGCATTTATTATGGCTGACCTGCTGGGATATCAGCAATGTGGTAATGCAGGTTTTTTTGCTTATTTTAAGCTCTGTATAAAGCTTGTAACATATTTTGTTTATATTATTGATAATAACCAGGATTCATCTGGCATCATTCCAAGGGAAGCACACTGACATAAGTTTATTTTATTTCTCAGAACATATGCCATGGTTTTTTTATACTCTTTCTTCAATACAATTTCAGGAGATCATTGGTTCACACATACAGAATTTACAAGTTTGAAAAGACTATGATAAGAGAAAATTTCCAATGCCTTCTCATTCAATTACTGCTTATTGTTATTATATCCTGTTTGTCTATGTGAAGCCGTGGTACCATAGTGAGATAGAAAAGGCCATTTTATACATGAAACTAATTTCTGAAATGCAGAAACATTTAAGAATAAATAAGAAGAGATTTGGTACTGTGTAAGGGTAAGCATTTTGTGTGTAAGATAATTTTGTTTGGGCATTAACCAGACGAGTCCAGACCCTGTGGGTTCATGCCTTACAGACCATATCCGTGACTGAAGCACCTGCCTCCCAGTAGCACTTGTCTTGAAGGTGATGTATTCTCATCTTCCCCTTCATAGCTCTGAAAATGAACCCCTCAGTTCAATGGGATCAGATGGTAATAAATTCACATAATTATATACTTGTTAAGGAGGTTAAGGTTATTTTGTTTGGATAACGTGACTATAATTTACTTTGTCTGTAAGGTTTGAGGTTAAACAATATTAATGGTTAGTTAATGGCCTAATGAGTCAGCTACAAGCCATTTAGGCATGCAATGAACCTTTGCTTTTCAGTGACTCCTCTAATGAAAGATCTATATGAGCGCCTGTCTACTGTCACAATAGAGATAACAGGAGAGTCACCTAATCGATTGTGATGGTAAATCAATTGATCTGTAACCCTGTTTTCATACAGTGAAAAAGATATAGAGGAAACATTTTACTGTTCCCTTATTTCCAGTTGAATACCTATAAATAAAAGAGACAGTTGCCTATTTGAAAATATTCCCTTTATTACTGTGATTCAAAAGCAGGGAGAATCTGATTGATGTCCTATTTTATAGATGTGTCGGTTACTTTTGTCATTTCCAGGAGATTTAAAGTTCTTAGAAATTAAATAAGTGATGCAGAACATCAGAGAGGCTTGCTCTTCACTGTCATGTGTAAGGTTAAGGATTAAGATAAAGCTGATGTGTGCTCTACTTGTTCCTACCTCTGAACAGCATCCAAAAATGCAGAGGGATGATTTAGAAAGAAGTTTGGAAATGCCATTTGTAAAGAAAGTCTTTGAAGCTTCTTTTAATAGAAACTATATTAAACAATGTTTTAAGACAGCAGCCTATGATATTGATACTGCTCTTATATCCTGATTTCATGCTGTCCTATGGGTTTCCTACATACTTTTCCTCTTCCGTTTTGTCCTTAGAACACATGGATTGTTTTGTTCTTATTATAATCACAAACCATCAGAACACTATCATGAAGGCCCTGTTACATCCTGTATTGATTTTTTCTATCCACCCAATAGGATACCATGGCTTTTTTCTTTTTCAATTAACTTCTTATTTTGCTTGTCTCATTCTTCTCCTACCCTGAGATACCTCAGAAAAGACCAATTTTCAGAAATGTTCATCAACCTGCCCCTGCCCCCTTCAGAAAAACTAGACATCTTCATTTAAGGCACCACAGAAGGGACAAAAAACCAGCGATACACTCAAGTAATGTTTTTAAATTTGAGCCTATCATCTGCTAAGCAATTCAGTTTAAGGTTTTCTAATACTGTGGCTAACATGAAGTAGTGTTACTTCTGTTGTTGCTGCATACAACCTTGCAGACCCGCAGTTGCTGCCACACTTTTTGGTTCAGTGTTGCAGTATCCTATACATGAAAGGATGACTATGATCCCATACTGAAAACATCCAAAAAGAAAGAAACTAAATTCAAATTCCTTTTCCCAGAGGTCAGGAAACCTTGCTTTGTTAAATAGCTGACATTTGATGGCGAGCTGTTACATGCATCATAGATGGGCAAATGATGAATATACAGAACAGAGCAAAATTATGGCATGAGTTTGTAACCCGAGGCAATGTCTGTTCTACAGAAGGTGCCTGCAACTAGCCAGCTGATACAGAGCTGCCTCGGTACATATACATACGACACATTTTGACATGCAAAACAATGTGCTGATGCTCAGCTTGCCTGCTAGGAATAGTCCCTGATCCATACTAACTGTCAAGGTGAGAACTGTTTGGAGAAAATGATACTTGGTCCAAGTAAAAGCTATCCTGGGATCACTCCAATGACTCAACAGTACCAATGATAAACTTCCAGGCCCAGGAGTGCTCCTTGACACTGCTTAATTTGCCACGGGCAGGCAAAGCCTGAACGTCTAAAATCAGACACTAGATGAACACATATTTGTTTGCCACACATCACTTTTATAACTGCATTTAATAGGCAGATTTTCAGTTTTCAAAAGTCCAAAACCAATCCTACTTATAGGTGTCTGGAAATGCCAAACTATATTCTCCTCATCTGCAAATGAATATCCTGTCTGACTGCATGACAATTCACTGACAAACCACAGCAATAACCTGATCCTGCAGAACACATTAAGTATCAGCAGGTTATGGCTCTGAAACCTCATCCAAAAGCCTGTGATGCCATTCCCCTCTCCTCTATTTCAAATTGTGATATCCTGATATTCAGCAATTCCTTTCATAATGATAACACGGTATAACCACTTAAATGACTACAAGAAAGATTTAGATATCCAAAACCAAATTCAAGTTTGTAGCTGTGCCTGAGATAAGCCATTATTTGTTTGTCTGCCAGTTGAACTGACTACAGCTTAGAGACAACCACAACACAAGCATCAGCTTGGTAATAGAAAGCCAAGTACTTCAACCCACAGAACTATCACCCAAGGTTATTGGTTCAGTATTTCTGCTGATGCAGTCATTGCTATAGAGCACACAAACAGATGTACAATCCCATTTCAAATATTCATCCCTCTATACTGTGGTAATATGGAGACTGTTAGGAAAGAACGAGCACCAAAATTTTTTCCAGATTAAAGCAGTGGAAAGAAATGTAAACTATTCTCATACCTTTTTTTTTTCCCTAAAAGCTCTCCCACTGTTCTGCTGAGGCTAAAAAAAATTTATGTCAGACTATTTGGTGTAACATTTAGCACAGCAAACCTCAAGATTTATAGTTCCCTTTCCTTGGTTTTTAAAATGTGCTTTAGCTGTTTTCCATATGGTCTTATCTCCCACATAGGATAAATTTGAAGAGTATGATAAATTATATCTACTGATGTAGCATGAAAAATGTTTCTTCATGGATGAAAAGGACACTTTTTAAGCAAGGAAAACACAGGTGCAAGTAATCTTTTTTTAAAGGCATCATCTTCTTCCTACTGATAGTAAAGAACTTGGAGAGGACTTGAGCCTGTACTTTAGGTGCAGGTCCAGGCAGCAGTGCTACACATTTAGCCCCCATTATTAGCCTAGGTCAAGCTCTTAGGATCAAATCTGAACTGAAGCCTCAGTAGTCTAAGCATGGATGTCTACTGCATGAAATGGTATCTAATGGCATCCTAAGGTTTCCAAGAGATAGGATCTGTAGATAGTTCCAGTGAATAAAGCTAGAGAGCTATACAGATATGGAATTTCTCCCAGTTACAGTTGGTACACATCTAAAATTAGATATCTACATATGTGTGTCCACACATGAGTCAGTTGTTGAGGCTTCCACATAATGAAGATCAGAAGTGCATGTCAGGTGCCTGACATTGCCTTTTAAGATTACTTAAATCTGCAGCTTCAGAAGACCTGGGTTTCTTACCATGTATAAGGTCCTCCAGGCCCTTCTGAAACTCGTGGACTACACAAGGACAACGGCATGAAGTGTAATGATGAGAAGAGCAAGGAATAGAGGCAGAACTCAGATATGAAATAAACATCTGGTGTCACCTTAGACACTGTATAATCACAACACTTTGGACATTCTAGTTAGTGTCCAGCTGCTCTTCCAGAAAGACATAGGTCTCCCATGGGTTCCATGTCATATCGCTAAACCCCATACATCTCCCCTAGAACCTCTCAGATAATGGTAAGTGATTCAAGACCTTAATTTCTACATATGAACTAGTCATCCAGGGTTATCTTATGGTCAAAATAAAGAGAAAAACACTTGTATAGGTGGTATGGTTTTAATCTCATGCCTAAAATAAACCATTTCTAATGGTCCAAGGCCAAGCGCAAGGTCCTGCACCTTAGGCAGGGCAATCCCAAGCACAAACACTGGCTGGGCAGAGTATGGATTGAGAGCAGTCCTGAGAAGAAAGACTCGGAGGTGTTGTTGATGAAAAACTCAACATGAGCCAACAATGTGCAAGTGCAGCCCAAAAAGCCAGTTGAATCCCAGGATACATCAAAAGAAGTGTGCCCAGCAGGTCAAGGGAGGTGATTCTGCCCCTCTACTCAGCTCTCGTGAGACCCCCACATGGAGTACTGCATCCGGCTCTGGAGCCTTCCGCATAAGAAGTACATGAATTTGCTGGGGGTCATCCACAGGAAGGCCGTGAAGATGATCAGAGGACTGGAACACCTCTCTTATGAGGACAGGATGAGGAGTTGGGCTTGTTCAGCCTGAAGAAGAGAAGCCTCTGAGGAGACCTTATTGCAGCCTTCCAGTATCTGAAGGGGGCCTACAAGAAAGCTGGGGAGGGACTGTTTACAAGGCCATGTAGCAATAGGAGGAGGCGCAATGGTTTTAAACTAGAGAAGGGGAGATTTAGATTAGAGATTATGAAGAAGTTCTTTACTATGAGGGCAGTGAGACACTGTAACAGTTTTACCATGGAAGTTGTGAATACTCAATCACTGCACGTGTTCAAGACCAGGCTGGATGGAGCTTTGAGCAACCTGATCTAGTGGGACATGTCCTTGACTATGGCAGGAGGGTTGGAACTAAATGGTCTTTAAGGTCGCTTCCAACTCAACCTGTTCCATTATTCTATTCTATGATGATCCCTAAAAGATCTACCTCGCTCCATTGTTTACAAAGGCAGTACAGTCTGATAGCTCAAAATAAATATCCTCAGTGTTAAATGAGAGCAATTCTACCCCAAAAGCTTGTGATATTTATCTGTGCTTTGGCACAGGTCATCTCAGTTCTAAAAGGCCTGTGGAGTCAGAGTTGGAGTCTTGCCAATGAATTCACTGAAATATTACTAAGACTTTGACTTTGGTAATCACTAAGGAGCAACTTGACCAACTTCAGGTTCTGGAGAGAGTGCAGAGAAGGGCAACAAATCTGGTGAAGGGTCTCAAGGATAAGTCTTACAAGGAGCAGCTGAAGGAAGTGGGGTTGTTTAGCCTGAAGAAGAGGAGGCTGAGGGGAGACCTTCTTGTTCTCTACAACTACCTAAAAGGAGGTCGTATAGAGGCAGGTGTTGGTCTCTTCTTACAAGCCACATCTAACAGGACAAGAGGAAATGGCATTAAGTTACACCAGGGGAGGTTTAGGTTAGACGTTAGGAAAAACTTCTGCACTGAAAGGGTTGTCAAGGACTGGAACAGGCTGCCCAGGGAAGTGGTTGAGTCACCATCCCTGGATGTATTTAAAAGCCATCTAGACAGGGTGCTCAAGGGTATGGTGTAGATGTGGGCCTGGTAGAGTTAGATAATGGTTGGACTCGGTGATCTTACAGGTCCTTTCCAGCCATAGCAATTCTGTGATTCTGTGATTCTGTGAACTTCCTGGGGTACAGCAACACCTGAAATATCAAGTAAAATTTTATGTGACAAAAACGT
Organism: Coracias cyanogaster; assembly: GCA_033124195.1. NCBI lineage: Eukaryota > Metazoa > Chordata > Aves > Coraciiformes > Coraciidae > Coracias > Coracias cyanogaster. Next base: position 68,211 of record JAVSBS010001417.1, read on the forward strand.
TACATAACTTTCGACCAGAGTTCAGAAGACCTTTGCATTCTGTTATGTATTTTTACATTATTTGTTTATATTAATATATTTACTTGAAGGACGCTCAAAACCTAGAAGCTTCATGGAGAGCAGGAGCACTTGAAAAACAGATCGATCATTGTGAGTTACAGGGCTTTGATCTTTTCCAAGAATCTGCTCAATTCAGATAGATCTACATAGAAAGTGTCAATGCCAAAGAAGCCGCAGCAGTTTGGAAAGATGATCATAACTGTGTGCGCATCAAAATTACCCCAAATTTTGGAAAAAAAATATAGTCTATGTTGTCAGTCCCTCCCTTATATCAAATCAAAATAAAAGTAGCAGAAAAGAGTGAGCATACAATATAAAATCACTGTATTATTTTTAGTTTTCATGGAAAACATGGTACAAGAACAAAGATCCCTGAAGCTATTTGTGTGTATGCACATTATTGATTGCAGGGCATTCACCTCATCTAATCTCCTGCATGTTTCAGAGGGAAGTTGTTGCTGAAGAACTTTTGATGGGTCTTGGCTACAGTAATACTCTTTGTAGTAGTCTACATTTGAACTAACAGATCAAACAATGTAGGCCTCACAGTGGCCTTTATATTACATGGCAGACTGCAGCTACAGGTACAGTCTACAGAAAACAGTATTATAATATCTCCTTCCTTTTCCACAGATGTACATAATTTAGGGGACAGTGACTATTTTGATGCCTAATCCAACAGGCCATCAGCTTCCAAATATAAATCTTTCTGTCTTCTGGATGCCATAAGTGTATATTTGAAAATCTTAAATTTATGTTTATTGCTCTTCAGACATTTCAGTTATACCACTGTGTGCATTAAAAAGCTGTGGACTTGGCTATCAGAAATATCAGTCAATATGTTTACCTTTTCTTAAGACATTAGGTCAAGCACTTATGAATATTCAGCTTAGTGTCACATCAGATGTGCACAGTCTCTCCAGAAAACCTGTCTTTGGTACTGACAGAGCAATCACAGGGTAAAGTGACTCATCCAAACATGTGACTAGGAATTGCTTTTTCTGTCCTTTCAGCTCTTACATGGATGGTAGATATGACGTCCTATTTCTTGGTACACTCAAAGTTCAGCTATAATCAGTATTATACAGTTACATCTGTACGAATAGAGAAAGACTTGTTTAATGGTAAACACATTGTGGAAAGAGAACATCATCAATTTAACCCCCAGAGGGTTACATAAAATAGTCTTAACCCATAAATATTAGCAAGTTTTCCTTGTATTTAATTATTCTATAAATTAAGTCTTTTGAATTTAGAATTTTCTAGTTAGTGAACTTAGCCAATGAATTTTCTAGCCAAAGAATGTATTCTTCTTACTCATATCAGAAAAGACTAGACTTAACTAATTCACCAACCTTGTTTATGTAACTGTAGTTCAAAAAAGGATCCAATTACTCCCACTCATGGATCTCTCCCTCACCTTTTTCTCACTGCAGTGCTCCACTTCATCCTTTTGTTTTTGAGGAGAGGGCAATGACATGTAAGAAGAAATAGTAGCTCATCTGTTATTGATGAAGAAGCACCATGTAAAGATAACCTGTGATCTCCCAGAAGACCACATTGCAGTCAGATGGCACTCTCTGATCTGTATTCTCATTTTGTACTTATCCTCAAGGAGTCAAGACTTCATCTCACACAGAAAAGTTCTTCACATTTATTAAGTTTTATTCAAGTTGTTCTAGACTTTTTTTTTTTTGCAGGATTTCACTACCATCTACCAACATAGACTTCCTTCTGTAGGGCAAAACTGCATTACCTCTTTGAAAACAGATGTTGATTGGAAATATCAGTACCTAAGATATTACAGAAGAAAAACCCATCACATCAGTCTCACTAGTTAATTTAGCATGGCTTTTGTCAGTGTGGTGAGTTGACCTTAGCTAGCCACTGGGTGCCCACCAAGCCACTCTATCACTCCTCCTCAAGACAGGGCAAGGGAAAAAAAAAGACAAGAAGCCTATGGGTCAAGGTAAGGACAGGGAGATCACTTCACTGTTACCATCATGGGCACAACAGGCTCAGCTCAGGAGAACTGATTTAATTTATTGCCAATCAAAGAGAAGCATCATGAGAAATGAGAACAAATCTAAACAGTTTCCTACCGCCCTCCCTCCCTCCCAGGCTCAGCTTTACTCCTGACTCCTCTACCTGCGCCCCCTGAGTAGCATAGGGGAATGGGGGATAGGGAATGGGATTTGCAGTCAGTTCGTTACATATTCTCTCTGCCACTCCTTCCTTCTCACACTCTTCTTCTGTTTCAGCATGGGGTCCCACCCACAGAACACAGCCCTCCATTAACTTCTCCAAAAGTAAGTCCTTCTCACAGGCTGTAGTTCTTAAATAACTGCTCCACCATGGTCCTTTCCACAAGTTGTAGTCCTTCAGGAACAGACTGCTCCATTATGGGTACCCCATGGTTCCTTCACAAGTCCCGCCAGAAGATTTGCTCCAGTGTGGGCTCCTCTCCATGGGCTGCAGTTCCTGCCAGGAGCCTGCTCTGACATGGGCTCTCCACTGGCTGCAGCTTCTTTCAGAGTACATCCATGTGCTCTTGTGTGAGGTCCTCCATGATCTGAAGGGTGGATCATGCAGGGTGTTATTTTTTCAATAACAGGCACTACCACCATTGCTGACGAGCTCAGCTTTGGCCAGTGCCAAGTTCATCTTAGACCCAGCTAGCATTGGCTCTATCAGACATAGGGGCAGCTTCTGCTGTCTTCTCAGAGGAGCCATCCTTGCAGTCTTCTGCCACCAACACCTTGCCATGGAAACCCAATACAGTCAGATCCTAAATCATAAGTTTATTATAATGTCTTTTTTCCAATTGAGAGGTAAAGTATTACTCATCAGTTTCTATATATAGGTAGAAGAATAATCTAAAAACTTTAGTTTCCAAAACCAAATTTTTTCTGAATTCTATATTCAGAAACACTGACAAATTTTCTTAGGTAGTTAAGACAACACCAAACAGTGATGTATGTCAATGCCTAAAGTTATGCATAACCACCCACATTCAAAATGCCTGGCTGACTTAAAAAAATCCTGGAAGACTACAACTCAAAACAGCTTAAGTACTCTGAAAATCAATCTACATTTCAGATATCTAAATATTAAGACTGTTTTTAAGATATTATCATAGTACGGATTATAAAGCAGGATATCCTGTTTTGCTAAGCTATACTTCTTTTAGTTATTCACTTGTTAAGAATTAAGCTTTTTAGCAAAAGTTCTAGGTAGACTTAGAGGTTATAAATACAGATTCCAAAACAAGGGTGCTGTTTCAGCAAACACAAACACAGTATTTAGTCACACAAAGCACAACTGCAAATGAAAAAGCTTTCTGAACTACAGTCACATGCTTTTCATTAACCTCACTGGAGAACTAATATTGAAATCTACACAATATTGTTTACATGATGCTGAAATTGTCCTAGGGTCTTCAGAAATTAAGTTGATGTTAAAAGGGTGACCACATAGAAAACCCTCACAGATAATTCTTCCTGCTCTATCTGAATCGATGCTAGCATAGTAAAACTGTTTCCTCCTGCAGTTTTAAGAGCAATCAAATTCATCAAAACAGGCAAATCATGATCACTACACAAGAAGGGAAGACACACTAGTGGTCTGGATGAGTCCTAAATCAAATGGGGAATCAAAATCCCAAAGGAAAACCCTAAGTCTTGCTGCAAGAGGGAGGAGTCTTTCCCCACTTCCCAGGGCAGATGCGAGAGGTTTTGCACCATTCAGGGTAGATGTTTGAATCTTGGTAACTGTTCTTGCCATTTGTTAGAAATCATATACCAATCTATTCTGCAGGAACTATTGTTGTTCTAAATAAGAAATTAACTATTAATTGTATAAGAGAAGAATGACTGAAAAGCAGATCCTGCACTGCTAAGTGGAAGCATCTTTTGGGGGAGTCCAGAGTATGGATTCACCCCATGTAGCCTACCACCTGCAGTGGTTCAGTAAAGCTGTGGTAGATCAGCCTCTGCTGGCTGATCTGCCAAGCCATGTGGCCGCTGCCCCCTCACCTCAGACAAAGGGAAAGGCAGGAATACTTGATAATGCCTTTTTGAGTTGAGATAAGGAGAGTTTAATACAATGACATACATAAGAAACAACTGCAGTAACAACAGCAATGACAACAGTGAGTAAAAAAATGTACAAAATAAGTGATACCATGTGGATAAACAGAGAGAGAGGAGCAGAGTGGCCGCATGCACAAGTCGAACTTCAGAAGCCAGAACTAGCCCCAGGGCATGATGTCAGCATGATATGGAACAGCCCAGCTGCACCAAATTAACCCTGTCCTGGCTGAACCAGGACATCATCCACCCCTTATTCTATACCATCTACGTCATGTCCTGCAGCTATTTAACAATCAAACAGAAATATAATACAGTTCACTTCACTGGCCGTTCTCCCCCAAAAGTTAAGTCCCCTTGAGGCACACACCGGACTTCTCTATCCTCTTGTATCACCCACCAGGTGCACCCAGGTCCCTGAGCAAAGGCAATCCCGTGGATGGGTTTGCCTGTGCCTGAGGCAGGACTGACCCAGACCACTTTTCCCAAAACATTCCACATGTGTATTACAGGGACTTTATCCTCGTATACAATACGTGGAAGTTTTGACTGGGCAGGGCCAGCTTGATTGACAGATCCCCTTGTGTTGACCAGCCAGGTGGCCTTTGCTAGATGCATGTCCCAGTTTATGAAAGTTCCACCCCCGAATGTCTTCAATGTAGTTTTTAACAGTCCATTATACCTTTCAATTTTTCCAGAGGCTAGCGCATGGTAGGGGATAGATCCCCTCGATGCTCTGCTCTTCTGCCCAGGTTTCTATGAGGTTGTTTCGGGAATGAGTCCTGTTGTCAGACTCAATCCTCTCTGGGGTACCACAGGACTTGCTCCTCCAGGCCCAGGATGGTGTTCCGGGCAGTGGAGTGGGGCGCTGGATACATTTCCAGCCACCCAGTGGTTGCTTCCACCATTGTAAGCACATAGTGATTGCCTTGACAGGTCTGTGGCAGTGTGATGCGGTCAATCTGCCAGGCCTCTCCGTATTTATACTTCAACCATCATCCTCTGTACCACCGGGGCTTTATCCGCTTGGCTTGCTTGATCACAGCACATATCTCACATTTGTGTATAACCTCTGTGATAGTGTCTATGGCCAGGTCCACCCCTCAATCTCAAGCCCATTTATATGTCCCATCCCTTCCTTGATGGCCCAAGGTCTCACGGGCCCACCGGGCAAGAAATAATTCACCCTTGCACTGCCAATCCAAATCCACCTGAGCCACTCTAATCTTGGCAGCCTGGTCCACCTGCTGGTTGTTCTGGTGTTCTTCAGTGGCCCAACTCTTGGGTACATGGGCATCCACATGGCACGCCTTCACACCTAGGTTCTCCACCTGAGCCACAATATCCTGCTGTAGTCCAGTGGCGAAGATGGGTTTCCCTCTGCGCTGCCAGTTGTTCTGTTTCCACTGCTGCAGCAACCCCCGCAGAGCATTTGCCACCATCCAGGAGTCAGTGTAGAGGTAGAGCCTCAGCCACCATTCTCACACAGCAATATCCAAAGCCAGCTGGATGGCTTTCACCTTTGCAAACTGGCTTGATTCACCCTGTCCCTCAGTGGCATCTACGACTCGTCATGTGGGGCTCCACACAGCAGTTTTCCACCGTCAATGTTTTCCCACAATGCGACAGGACCCATCAGTAAACAAGGCATAGCGCTCCTCCTCATCTGGCATCTTGTCGTATGGGGGGGCCTCCTCAGCATGTGTCACCTTCCTCTGTGGTGACATCCCAAAATCTTTGCTCTCTGGCCATTCCGTGATCACCTCACTGGTCAGTGGGGACATAGCTGCTATTTTGTTGATCACATCCATCTTGCCATTTCACTTCTATGAATGGAATCTCTAGTGCCTTTCTTCACTTTATGGCAAAACCGGTCCTTAGGAAGATCTCAATTATTTTCCTTCCTCTCTCAAAAGCTTCCTGTACTGTGTTCCCCCACACGATGATATCGTCAATGTACTACAGGTGTTCTGGAGCCCCACCTTTATGCAGTGCAGTGTGGATCAGTCCATGGCAAATGGTGGTGCTGTGTCTCCTCCCCTGGGGCAATCGATTCCAGGTATACTGGATGCTCCTCCAAGTGAATGCAAACTCTGGCCTGCACTCTGGTGCTATAGGAATGGAGACAAACACATTTGCGATATCAGTCATGGCATACCACTTGTCTGCCTTCGACTCCATTTTGTATTGGAGCTCTAGCATGTCCTGCACTGCAGCACTCATCGCTGGCATCACTTCATTCAAGCCACAGTAGTCCACTGTCAGTCTCCATTCACCATTAGCTTTTTCAGACTTGCCATTTGGGGCTGTTGAAGGGTGAATGAGTCTTGCTGATCACCTTCTGATTCTCTAGCTGATGGACCACCTGCTGGATGGAAATCAGAGAGTCTCGGTTGGTGCTGTGTTGCCGCTGGTGCACCATCTTGGTGGCAATTGGCACCTGCTAATCTTCAACCCTTAACAACCCCACCACCAAAGGGTCCTCTGAGAGATTGCGCAAGGTAGGCAATTGTTCACTTTCCTCCAGGGCAGCTATACCAAAGGCCCATCGGTACCCTTTCGGGTCCTTGAAGTAGCCCCTCTCGAGATACAGGACAATCTTTGTGGGAAACTGACCCACTGTCTTTGAGATGTCTTTCTAAGTCAGCTAAAGAGAACTACAACTCCCATGAATCATTGGGGGTCCTCCGGAAGCTGGAAGTCGAAAGATGTGGGGGACGCGGCAAGATATAAAAATCTGAGGGAAAACAGGAAACTCTCTCTTTTCCCTCCCCGCCACCTT
>JAVSBS010001417.1:75240-86004 GCA_033124195.1 Coracias cyanogaster
GCTGCTTTTACTAGTAGCAGACTGATGTCTTTGTCCTGATGCTTGTAAATGTGAAGTAATCTAAATTTCTATTCATCATGTTAATTTTGTTGAATTAATACTTAAAATACGATAGTACTTTTACCTTGTTAGTTAAAAGCTAGATACAATGTTCTTGGTAGCTGCCAGACATTTTATTCTTGTTGCCCATAGGACAGGAGCAAAATGCGTAGCATAATCATTGTAAAAAGCAGCAGTAATCCCAGAGAATGTTTTGAATATTAACTAGATGGAGCTACCGTCATTGCTGAAAGTATCATATTCCACAAATAAACTAGTGAACTTGATTCTGTGAGAACTATGATTCTAACTGACTGACCAATAATAAAGTATATTGCAGGATTATACTGGCAATATCTAGTTATTCCACATGCTTGTTGAAAAGACATGAAAACAAATCTTAAGTTATACAGAATGTGTCTGTCATTAGCTCCCTGTACTTTCCCATATGCTAGTATTACCTTGCCACAATCATCACATGAGAATTGGTTTATTACTAAAAACTGAGATAAAACATCAAGTCTTCTTTGAGTTCAGGTTTGTGTTGATACTCTTTTATGCCATCTGTTTGCAAATAAGTGTGGCTTAGCTTCCGGTTGCTTCTTTTTCTGTACGGCAAAATACATAACTGCCTTTTAATTCTATATGTTTATGTAGTTCCAAAAATGATTTTATCTTTATTTTCTAAGTGGAAACAATTTTGAGTGAAAATACTATTGCTTAGTGCAGAGAGCAATTAGCACTTATTATGGAGGTTGATAATAGCTGTGTGAGCAATTTGGAGTGATGATGAAATCTAACTACTTAGCAGTTTGCATCTCCATTGTCTTTGAAGTGGTGCACTCCACTTACAAAAGGAAAATTAAATAACTGTTTTTCCAAAGTTTTTTTGTTTCTGCAGGGCAGGGTTTATTTGTGCTAATGCTTGGGAAAGGTGCCAGATTTAAATTTGGGCAATAGCAGTGGGAGATCCCCAGCCAAAGGCAGTATAGAATGTAGCAGGACAGCCGTTGTTATTTCATTATTTCAGTGTTTTGTTTTCTGCCAGTCTTTCCTTCCTCTGTTTGACTTTTCATTCTGCACTCCCAAGACCCCAGAAAACTTTATTAACCTGTGGTCTTATTACCTGTGTTTCTCTTTGAATAGACTTAAGTCATCGCAATGTAAAAAATTCTCCTGTTCTGAAAGCTCCAACTTGGGCCACAAATTATTCCTCTCACTGGCTTTTTCTATCACAACAGTAAAACTGATTAAATAAGCAGCTCTGAATAGCAAAACAAATGTAGCATAGTTCCTCCATGATTTGTCCTTTGTCTAGGTTCTCTGAGATCTAACAAAATCTGAATTTTCACAGAAGCTTTACTCTCAGGGCATTTCTCAGGTGTCTCTTCCAGTTTTTGGAGTTGAGCTCCTGAGGACAGGCAGTGTTCTGGAAGAGTCACCCTTTGCATGGGTGTCTACTTTCATGAACGTTCAGGTTTTTCTCAAAAAAATTCAAATACGCTCGGTTAAGGTGTTCAAAAAGGATTGAGCAACAAGCAGATACCTGCCTCAGTGACCTGTTTCCCTAAGGAAACCATGTAATAATTCTACATCCAAAGATGTAGAATTGAAAATAAACACACCCATTTACTTTATGCTTTTGTTGATTTGTGGGGGGGGACAAGCTGTATGTCAGTGGTAACCTACCATGAAGAAACTGTTAGTGTTCAGAAGAGCATAGGCCCCTGTAATGCTAAGAACCAGAAGAGGCCCATCATCTAGGCTACAAATAAATCTGAAATAACATCTCTAACAATCTGTGTATTACCTGCCTCTGAAGGGCAGTTTAGGAATACAAAGCTATTGCAGACAAGTTCAGTTTTTCTCTGCATCAGCCATCTGCAATTAAATGCAAATTTTGGTTCATTTTGGTTAATTGAAATGATGCCGTGGTGAACTGAAATGGAAGTGGTGGGGTGAGTGGACAAGCTGAGAGTGGAAAACCCCTATGATTTGGCTTGCACCAGGAGAGTTCTGTTAAAAAACTCTGATGTTTGAATTTGGGGATGGATCCAGTGTGGCAGTTCATGTGTTGCTTTTTGTTTTCACGTGTTCATTTGGTGAGCTCTGGAGTAGAACTTACGTTTTTTTTCTGTATTTCCAGTTGCTATGCTTCTTAACAACATAATGTGTTATAATTTTGACAGAACGGTGGGGTGAAGGTGAGGGATCTATATTGCATTTGCTGCTGGATTCAGGGACATCTGTTGGAACTTTTGAGAATGACAGCTCTGTTGATTAAATAGCATGGACATAAAATGAAGAGGAGAGGTAGTTACTTCTGTTCAGAGTCAACTGGAAGAACATTATTGGACTAATGGCCTTCATATCACTAGCACTGAAAATTTTAGGTGCTACATAGTCCCTGCAGAATTACAGTGGAGTACACAGACTTAACCAGAGACTGGTGATTAGATTTTTTTCAGGTTATGTGTAAGTACTTTCCAATGACAATTATTATACTAATAAATAGAAGAATGAAGCACCTCTGTGCTGAGCTAGCAGAATTAAAATACACTGTGGCAGAGACCAAATGTCAGATTAGCTATCTAAGTACAGACATGATAGGAAAGGGGCGCAATGCAGAGCACAAGCTCTGTATGACACCTTCTTACTGACAAGTACAGATTCTATTGTTGTGAAGACTGTGCGTAAACATCTTTTTCATGCTTCTGCAGCCTATAAATGCTATGGCAGGAGGGATGTAAAATAGGTGTAGTGGTTTAGTAAACCTGTGGTAGTTCAGTCCCTGCCGGCAGCCGAGCCATGTGGCCGCTGCTGCTCCCCCCCCCACCATGGACTAAAAGAGTTTTAAAATGTCTTTTTGAGTTGAGATAAGGAGAGTTCAATAGTGACACATAAGAAACAACTGCAGTAACAACAGTGAGAAAAGCAATGTACAAAATAAGCGATACTGTATAGACAAACAGATGGACGTGAGCGGACCGGTGCCGCTTCACAAACCGGAACTGGAACTGGCCCCAGAGCATGATGTCAGTATGGTATGGAGTAGCCTGGCTGCACCAAATTAACCCTGTCTTGGACAAACCAAGACATTATCCACCCCTTATTCTATATCATCTACGTCATGCCTTGTAGCCATTTAACAATCAGAAAGAAATACAATACAGTTCACTGGCCATTCTCCCCCAAAATCCAGTACGCCTGAGGCACACACCGGACTTCTCCATCCTCTTGCATCACCCACCAGGTGCACCCAAGTCCCTGAGCAAAGGCAGTCCCATGCATGGGCTTGCCTTTGCCTGAGGCAGGACTGACCCAGACCATTTTTCCCAAAACGTTCCACATGTGTATTACAGGGACTTTAACCCAGTCTATGGTATGTGGAAGTTTTGACTGGGCAGGGCCAGCCTGATTGACAGACCCTCTTGTGTTGACCAACCAGGTGGCCCTTGCCAGATGCACGTCCCAGTTCTTGAAAGTTCCACCCCCCATTGCCTTCAGTGTAGTCTTCAACAGTCTGTTATACCTTTCCGTTTTTCCGGAGGCTGGTGCGTGGTAGGGGATGTGGTAGATCCACTCGATGCCCTGCTCTTCTGCCCAGGCTTCTAAGAGGTTCTTTTAGAAATGAGTCCCATTGTCAGACTCAATCCTGTCTGGGGTGCTGTGACGCCACAGGACTTGCTTTTCCAGGCCCAGGATGGTGTTCCAGGCAATGGTGTGGGGCACTGGATACATTTACAGCCATCCTGTGGTTGCTTCCACCATCGTAAGCATGTAGTGCCTGCCTTGGCAGGTCTATGGCAGCGTGATGTAGTCAATCTGCCAGGCCTCTCCACATTTATACTTCAGCTGTCGTCCTCCGTACCACTGGGGCTGTATTCGCTTGGCTTGCTTTATTGCAGCACGTATCTCACATTTGTGTATGACCTCTGCAATAGTATCTATGGTCAGGTCCACCCCTCGATCTCAAGCCCATCTATATGTCACATGTCTTCCTTGGTGAGCCAAGGTCTCATGGGCCCACAGGCAAGAAATAACTCACCCTTGTGCTGCCAATCCAAATCCACCTGGGCCACTCTAATCTTGGCAGCCTGGTCCACCTGCTGGTTGTTCTGGTGTTCTTCAGTGGCCCGACTCTTGGGTACATGAGTATCCACATGGCACACTTTCACAGCTAGGTTTTCCACCCGAGCCACAATACCCTGCCATAGTCCAGTGACCCAGATGGGTTTCCCTCTGCGCTGCCAGTTGCTCTGTTTCCACTGCTGCAATCACCCCCACAGGGCATTTGCCACCATCCATGAGTCAGTGTAGAGGTAAAGCCTTGACCACCTTTCTCACTCAGCAATATCTAAAGCCAGATGGATGGCTTTCATCTCTGCAAACAGGCTCAATTCACCCTGTCCCTCAGTGGCTTTGGCAACTTGTTGTGTGGGGCTCCGCACAGCAGCTTTCCACCATTGATGTTTTCCCACAATGCGACAGGACCCATTAGTAAACAAGGCATAGCGCTTGTCCTCATCCGACAGCTTGTTGTACGGTGGGGCCTCCTCAGCTCGTGGCACCTTCTTCTGTAGTAACATCCCAAAATCTTTGCACTCTGGCCAGTTTGTGATCACTTCTAATATTCCTGGGTGAGTGGGGTTCCCTATTCGAGCCCATTGTGTTACCAGTGTGACCCACTTACTCCACGTGGCATCCGTCACATGGTGTGTAGAGGAGTCCCTTCCTTTGAACACCCAGCCCAGCACCGGCAGTCAGGAGCTGTGCTTCAGTGCCGACCACTTCTGTGGCAGCTCAAACTCCTTCATACGCTGCCAGTATCTCCTTCTCAGTTGGAGTGTAATTGGTTTCAGAGCCTTTGTATCCATGACTCCAGAAGCCTAGAGGTCAGCCTTGGGTCTCCCCAGGTGCCCTCTGCCAGAGGCTCCAGGTAGGACCATTTTTCCCAGCTGCGGTATAGAGCACATTTTTTACATCTTGTCATGCCCGGACTGGCCCAAGGGCTACTGCCTGCACAATCTCCTGTTTAATTTGTTCGAAGGCCTGTTGTTGCTCAGGGCCCCACTCAAAATCATTCTTCTTTCTGGTCATGTGGTAGAGTGGGCTCACAATCTGGCTGTAGTCTGGGATGTGCATCCTCCAGGACCCTACAGCGCACAAGAAAGACTAAGTGTCCTTTTCACTGGTTGGTGGGGACATAGCTGCTACTTTGTTGATCACATCCATTGGGATGTGATGATGCTCATCTTGCCATTTCACTCCTAAGAACTGAATCTCTCATGGTGGTCCCTTAACCTTACCTTGCTTTATGGCAAAGCTGGCCCTCAGGAAGAACTCAGTTATTTTCCTTCCTTTCTCAAAAACTTCTTCTGCTGTGTTCCCCCCCACAATGATGTCATCAATATACTGCAGGTGTTCTGCATGTAACTGTGGCCTGAGCTGTGGTTCAGTTCTACGTGTAACTGTGAAGACCGGCTCAAATTCATAAAAGTTGTATTGTGGACTGCACAATGCAAGTGGTAGGTGATGGTATTAGCATAAATTTGCCAGAAATGTGTTGTTTGGTCATAATCAACCACGAAAACAAAAAGCCTAGTGATATAAAGGAGAATCATATCCAGTAACGAACAAAAGATCCCTTCAGAGACTTTCTTAAAGAAAATGATTCAGCTATCAACCTGAATACCAAGGCACGGTTTTCAAAATCCTATACATACACATTGTCAGTGTAACTTCCAGGTATCTTAGATATCGCAGTTATCACTGCTACAGCTTGCTGGCACCCACCATCCCCCAGGTAACAATTAGTACATTTGTGACATTAATGTATGCTAACGTTGGAAACATGAAGTGTATGACAGGATATCTGCTACATTGGATGATAACACACTTGGTTACCCCTTCTAATAAAAGGTAAGAAAGCACTTGTTATACAGAAGAACGGACTTTGGTCACACTGTTTTGGGGATGAACTTGTCTCTGTGTCCTAAATAGAGACAAAAATATGACTGAGTGCCACAGAACTGCTATACATATTTGCGTCCAACAAAAGAAGTACTATATAGCAATCTTCTTCACATACTCTCACTGTGTTGAACTTAATTGCTTGTTTTGCAAAAATACAATTCAGTAAGGTTTTGTCAACCATTAGCTGTTCACAGTGAACGGAGTTTAAAAGTAAAAAGAAATTCTGGATGCATTTATATAGAGAGAACTCCAGAATAAATCCACTAAAATCAATAAAGTTTCTCAACATTTGGACCAGAAATAAAACTCTTAACCTGAGAAATACTATAGAGCTGTGATTTTAATTTTTTTAAAAGACCTTTTATTACATTCACTAGCAATGAAATTATAATGTCTATCTGCATGGTTGGGTAATACCAGTGAGCTGAGGCATTCCATAAAACTCAGAGGAATTTTAAGCAGCCCAAAATTAGCTAAAGATTTTTTTCTTAGAGTCAGTGCTTGTCTAGATGCATTTTGTGTTGAAGGTCAATAAAAGTCTCTCACTGTCTCTATTTCTTTAATGTTATGGGCTGTTTTCATTTGAATAATTAGATTTTATCTATAAAAAACATTTCAAAATATCTTAAAACACAAATAACTATGAAAACTCTGAATATTTAGACAAACTAAGGGATGTATATACCATTCAAATGAAAATGAATGCTTAAAAAACTATTTGTTCTTTACACAGCTTTACATTTACGAACTTTGAAATTTTATTTTAATGTCAATAATGCCCCTTAAAAAATACACTTGTCAGGGAATATTGCAGGGAGTATCTAAAAGGTATTTTAAATTTGAAACTATGACTATTCACACCAACACTAATTCTAAAGCCAGTTCAGTTCATCAGCCCAGAGAAGGATATATCTGTGTGGGTCAAATCAACACAGCTTACTTTATTAGTGTCTTATATCAGCATTCTGAAACAATGAACTAAACTGATGAGTCCTATGCTGTTCTTAGGCTGCAAAATGTTGAGAGCAGAAAGGATTACTCTAAATAGTTCAACAAGAAAAAAAATTACTGACACTTGTAACCTTCTACGGAGCTGAAGAAAAGCAGAAATTAGTAAGAGTACTGAGAATAGCATAGGCAAGACTTACCATATGAAAAAAAAATGGGTGAAGCCCTCCAGATCACCTGCTCCTGGGGTCTCAAAAATACGGAAATTACTGTTAACTCATTTCAGGTTTGTCTATAAGAACACCACACGTCAAGAAGGAAATGAAAATGGAAGAGGTAGGTTTTAACCATCAATAAAAACATCTACTGGAGATCTTTTCTCGCTGCATTTTTAGAGACTCCCTGGACATTCACTGTTCAAGGGAAGCAGCCCATTATCATACATACAGAGTGCCAGTCAAAAAGACTTCTCCTTTGAAAGTGATTCTAATGTGTTTATACACCATAGTTTGTCTGTTACATCAGACTAGTAGATACGTTTGTAAGTAAGGTTTCTCACAACAGATGCTCATTGTTGGCAGATGTTGATTGGCTAGAAAACTAGCAGGAAATATAATTAAGTGAAGAACTAGGATTCTACACACTGAAGAAGTCATGGTGTTTTAGAGTATGTCTTTAGAAATTCATTGTGTACTGTCTCACTCTGTATAGCAAGTAATAGCAGAGAGAATATTGTCAAAGTAAGCTTTAAAAATAAATTATCTTCTTTATAGCAAGGCACTTTGTTATAGTTATAAAAACAAAACACAAAAAACCACAGAGAGGATAAATAGGTCCATTCCTGAGTTATTAAAAACTGCTAGGAATAAGAGCTGTGAAGAAAGCTTAAAGAGGTAACAATTTGCTAGGAAGATTGTTCCACTCTCACACTTGTAAAATTTGTAGTGTTACTGTCATTCACACCAAAGTAAATATCTATAGATATCAAATAAATTAAAGCTAATTAAATAAGTGGTTTTCTAGCTATTCATCTTACTGCTTATTTCAGCTTAAAATTTTGGCCTAGAATATTTGGTTAAATCATTTATTCACGGAAATGAAAATGAGATCACTGTATAGTCAAAAGAAAAACAAATTGTACAAAATCACTTGTACAATTTGGTGCAACCATTTGTATCCCACTTATTTGTTACCATTTAATTTTAATACATTTCATTAATGAGAATTTTTCAGCTAATTCATTGCCCCATCACTCTTTCTTTACATAAATGCACATAGCATCCTGATCAGTATATTCTACAAATCTAAGTGTTTTGGTCACCTTTAAAAGATAAGCCGTTGGTAGATCTTTCCCCTCATAATCTACATATGTATAGCAAAACAGATACAGATTTCATCCAGTTCTTACCCAAAGAGGTGGCAAAATACTGTAATCCTCATGGCAAGACCTGAGACTGAGCGTGGGATTCACCTGACCAAATGTTGAGCCTGGCAATTTGTATCCCAGCTAAGCTCCTCCATCCCCCAGGCTCCTTTTATAGTCACTGGAGAGAAATAGTCACTTCTAGAGCAGATGCATCCTAAAGCAGACATCTAAAATAGATGGGATGTATTGCCTCTGGAAGTCACTGTTGCTTTCCACTGGCTATAAAGTGATCCCAGGTGACGAGTTCAGAAGTAGATACATTTTAAAAATGGTGGGTCCGTTTGCCACGTCACTTAATGTTGGGAGGTACGAATCCAAATATCCTAGAAAAGAAGAAACAAATTGAAGTCAATTGTGAAATACAGACCAGTTTATTAATCACAATTTGTACGCAGGTGTAGGTGAAGAAAACAAAACTAACAAAGCCAGATTAAAAAAAAAAAAAAAAGAAGAGAAAGATAACAAACATCAGACTTGAAATTTTAGAAGAAAGGGATTAGTATGCCAGTTTGAGTCCTATGAGAAAGAGCTGAAATCCTTTCTTTTGGAGCTAATCACATATATGGATGTAATATATTTGAACATCTGTATGAACAACCAGTTAGAGGCAGACCTGTCAATATTATTTCTGCACATAAAATTGACAATTCTAGCTATAGATGATCTAAATTCTATTTATATTCCTTTCTCTAGTTTTCCTTAGTGTGAACTAGCCAATATGAAATACTGTCTTTAGGCACTAAGGAAGAATATAAAATATCTTAATCTGGAGGTAGAAGTGTATATAGTTTGGGAACAGCAATTAGACTACAGGGAATTTTAATTGGAAGAAGAATATTAGGAAGGCTAATGCTGAAATAATTTACTGGAGTCAGCAGGTTGATTAAGAAAACCATGTTTTTATTCTCACAATAGGGAAAAGGGTAATGAAATTATGTTAGTTTGGGGGTTGTTTGGTTTCACAGTACTGTGCTTCTTTATGTGAAGAAATGGTAGTTACATAGGAGAAGATTGGCTAAAATTTTAGAAATCATGTCCCACAGAATTAAACTGCTGGTAATGAGCTGCTAATTGTAAGTTATTTAATGAAGTTCCCTGGTGCCCAAAGAAACTAACCGCAGCTCAAAACTGGCTGAGCAGATTCACTTCAGAACAGACACCTCTCAAGGCAATGGTATTTAGGGAAATACACAAGTGCATCGTACCTCTGCTATTGCCAAAAATGTATAGCTACACAGCATCATGATGGTCAATATTTACACAGGTACAGGTCTTCAAAGGCACACACCTAGAAAAGATCTAACAATGCTCATTGATTGATGCTTTGATCCCCAGTCCCCCAAGTGCTGCTTCTGGAAATGATATACAAATATTGTGGTGTCTGTTAGCTCAAAGTGCCTGCAGGTAGGCCAGGTATGGTATTTCGGGATTATATACAAGCACCAGCTGCTACTTGGTATCTATTCTTTAGAACATCTGGTTTTGGGCATACACTACACAGCACTAAAATCGGGTTATTGCTTGATCAATTCTGCCATCTAATGGCTGGATTCAGACAGCTTTTTCCACAACTCTTAGATGATAGTTATTACTGAATCAGATTTTTTGCTATCTGGGAGATATTTCTATTCCATATCAGGTTCTGAAGCAGGGATTGTTGTGCTCCCATAAGAAATACAGCCATCCTGCAAAAGTATAATATTTCCTGTGGCTTCTTTACTCCAGAAAGTGAAGCAGGCAGGTTCCCTGCTGTGCTGGGCAACTTCAGCTTAGAGGAGACACTGCTATGAGTTAAGACCACCTGGTAAGTAAAAATCCAAAAAACTTCAAAGACCCTCCAACGCCAAAACACCAGGAGGGGACTCCCTCTGGACCTAGCATGGCTTTGAAGGCAGACCCCCCCTTAATCCTGGCCCCTTCCTTATTGGAAAGCTGAAGCAATACCTCCCACTGAGCCTCAGGCTGATTAAAAAAATACACAGAGAAAAAATGAAATGATTGCTTGTACTCACACAAAAACTACATCAAATGCACTCCATTATCCTAATTTTTTTTATATGTATATTTTTGTATATACATTCATCTCACACCAGATATACTTTCATTTTAATTGCATCAAACATCTTTGTTAATGGGCTGCTTGCAGTCAGAATGTGATGTGCTGAAGTAATAAAATAAAATTACACTGCTGCAAATACCATCCTTCTCTTCCTGCCCCCCTTCTTTTCACAGCTGCATGCTTATGGGGAAGGATGAGAATGGACCTTGAGTACTGTGTCCAGTTCTGGGCACCACAGGACAAGAAGGACATTGAGGTGCTGGAGTGGGTCCAGAGAAGGGCAACAAAGCTGGTGAGGGGTCTGGAAGGCATGTCT
>JAVSBS010001417.1:86104-123568 GCA_033124195.1 Coracias cyanogaster
GGCTAGAGAGATGTTAGGATGAAGGTTGGACTTGATGATCCTGGTGGTCCTTTCCAACCACAATGATTCTATGATTCTATGATGTGCTGGAAACAGTGGCAGATAAAACTCGTTCCTCAGTGAAATTTTACTTCTGCTTGGAGGATTCATCTCCAGAAAAGAGAGCTTTCTATGTTTGTATGGTTGGTTATAGTTGTTTTCACAGGACCTTTAAGATCAAACAAAAGGAGAAAAATCAAGATGTGATACTTTCTGCTAAAATAAGCATTAGAATAAGGCATTATTTACCTTTTTTTTTTTTTTTTTTTTACCAATAGACTTCATTCCTCCCAAGAAAGCTAAGAATTGTATAAACACTGTGAGGGAGGAAACTAGCAGGTAATGGCGTACAGTATTTTCACCTTTAATCATGCTTACTGACCTTTACTGTAGTAACATACAAGTGGTTAGAGAAGCAGCAGAATCTGGCCAAGGTACTACAGAATTTCATGTATCCTAATATGCTAGCCCAATATAGTTTCTCAAATCAGAGACCTGAAAGATCTGGAAATCTCTCATGAGAGCAATATAAAGCCAATAGAAAGAGGGAACCTGCAAAGACTCCAAAGAACTAATGCACTGAGCTCATTGGACTTAGTGTCCACACCTGGTGCAGGATAAGCAGAAACTGAGCAGCTGTTTTTAAAATGTTGGTGACATCAGAAGTGGTGGACATAGAAATCCAAATAGGGCTTATAACACCTCAGTCTTTCTTGTGTAGCTCCTGAGATATGTATGCTACCAGTGAATCAAGGCTTTTTACTACAAAATTGCCTTCCTTTGTCTTGTGTTCCTCTGTGCAAAATAGATTCCTAACAAGTGGAGTTTCTTGACTTAGAAGGAAAAACCTACCTGCCAAGAGGTGAGCTAAAGAAATACTGAAGAAAAGGACAGGTCTTCAGTGAAAGAAACAACAAAATATCCTGATTTACTTCTCATATCAGACTATTTACCAGATATAATATTAGTTTGTTGACAGAGTTAGTCGTTCAGGATTTTCATGAATTCTACAATGCAGCATATTCAACACATTCAGTTGCTATACCTAACCAACACACTTTTTATGCACGTACTAAGCCGACTCCAAGAATTACTATCATACGTGACCAGGCCAAATTTTTAAAAGTTAAAGAATTTGAACCAGTTCAGCCATTGAACATCCCTGATGTGGTAAAACCTGTCATTTCTTTATCCCAGGTAAAAAGTTGTCCAATTGCCTTGTAAAGAAAACAAACAAACAAGCAAACAAACCAACAGGAAGGAATAAAATCTGTGCTTCACCAAAAAAATGGCAAAGCTCTCTGTGCTGTGCGTAACATATTATTACGTAGCAGAGGTACATCATGGAGCCCAGTCATCTCCAGAGCCCAGTCACAGCTCTACAGGGGACATTGTGGCCCAAAGTCCAGAGGCTCATGACCCATAACCTTACTCACTGCGTGTTCACCCATTGCTTGCTGGAATAAAACACCTCCTTTCCCCTGGATCTTGTAGGAAAAAAACTGAGGAGACTGGGTATCAATGGATATTCCTAATCAGAGGTGACTGAAAGATTCAGTGCATTGCTTCACCAGTGCTTATGAAATAAACTAAACAATATTCAAGAAAAGACCAGGAACAAAGATAAGAACATGAGATTTGACTAAGCCAACAAATCAGAGATACAGGCAAGCCTGTGGTAAAAAGTTTCTTTCCACCTTGTGTATTTTTTCCAAACCTGTAACTGTAGTGATTGCTATGGTTTACAATTAATTCAGAAATGACACAGCAGAAAGCCTTGCAGAATCATCCCACTCAGCGTGCATAGAATCATAGAATCATAGGGGTCGGAAGGGACCTCTAGAGATCATCTAGTCCAACCTCCCTGCCAGAGCAGGATGGCCTAGAGCAGGTCGCACAGGAACGCGTCCAGACGGGTTCATGATCATGCTAAAGTTTCAGAATAACAAAATCCAAGGTTTTGTCAGTGTCAGTGACTGGCTCCCACCTTATACTGCACTTTTCTACTCCAGCTTTGCTGACAGAGCTGGTCTGTGGTGCACTTAGCAGGATACATAGCTGTAACCTGGTTTAAAAAGAACACCTCTCAATGAAGGGATTTTTTTACTGTAGAATAGGTGGAATCACAGTCTAGTGCATGCACTCTAGTAATTTATGATGTGATATTTCACCTTATTTCAGTAGTGACCCATTTAGTCTAGTAGGCTAATAGTGATTTGCATCAACCTTTCCACCGTCATCAGTCCACTGCATAATTTTGCAGTCCTACCCACAGCTGACATTTCACTTTCTTATCCAGGCTGGTAATTATTTCATGTTATATAAGGGACATTCATGGAAGGTTTAAATCCAGTGTAGTCCCAGGGAATAATTGAAAACAGAATAATATGTTATGTATATATATTAATCCATGCAAATAGAATTTTCAAAAATGGTCTCTAGATAGAAGTAAAGTTTGGTCTATTTTTTTATAAGCTGGGATTCGAGGATTTGGTTTTGTGGTTTGTTGTTTTGTTTTTTCTTTTTCAAAATAAGAATGTGGTCTTTTTTTATTTAGAAACATTGAGGTTATTTTATCGTATCAGTTCTGCTTTTGAAAAGATTGGAAAAGTTATCAGCTGAGACACTAGATAGATCATATGAAAATATAATCTTACAATGCATGATAGAATATTTTAAAAACCAGACTAAATTATGAAGCTGAAATAATTTCTCTGTATCAAAATGAAATATCTAACCAACAGCAAAGTAAAATATTTTTACACCCTTGAAATAAAGTGAGAGAGGAAATAATTCACTTATTGTTTATCCTTTAGAAATGTCATCAAGAAACAATTTTCCTGCAGTATTTTGACTGCAGCGAAAAGATATTCCAAAGGAAAAATTGTGATTTGGTCTTTGGGTATTTTTTTTTTTTGCAGTTCTCCTCTAAAGAACATACCCTTTCACCAACCTTTTTTGTTATCAGTATCCATTATTTGGGAAGCATTCATATGTAAGGATTCCGCATGTAAGACGTGAGCATTGAGAACACAGACTGAAATGGCCCCTAAAAATTCATTGCTATATATTTTCCAGGTAGAACACACAAGAAAAGATGCAGAAGTCCAGAGCAGTAAAGATGAAGATCATATGGCACTTCAGTGGTGCAGTCAGAAGGAAGATTCACTATAGGGTACAGGAAACATGATTTTTCCCCCACATATCACCCTTAACTTGAGTGAAAACTGATTCTCTTACACAGGAGCCTTTTTTGACACCTCAGAGAAACATGCTGATTTTTTTTTGCTCTTGCATGTTTCACAATACATAAACTTCCATTTTTCAAAGTGGTCTCACTGATTTTATAAGCACTGTAGAGGCAGAGCCTGATGCTTGAACAGTCTAGGGCTCTTGACAGGCTTTACAGTGTCCTACCTAGCTACTGCCTACTTTCTGTTAGCCCCCTGCGTTTCTGTTTGTTCCCTTCACTTTATTTTCCTCTTTGATGTTCCCTTAGTCTTTGTTGACCTCTCTAATACTCCCTGAGGGCTGGTGACATCCTGTGATTCATCTTAGGACCTTATCATTACTTTCTGATGGCTCTCCAGCATTCTTAAATGTTCCCTAACTGTTACCAGATCAAGCATGTATGCTCTAAAGCTCATCTCCCTTCCTTCTTCACAGAGTAGTGTCCTTGCTTATCTTTTACCTTCCCTCTGTCTATACATATATACACATGGGAGAAGATGGCTATAAAGAGGTGGAGAGCCTGGGGGGATTCTTGGTAAATTGGCTAGTATTCAGGAGTCAAGGTTTTGGCAGGCAGTAGCCCATGAGAAACGACAGGCAGGACAGCCAGCTGGAGAATATAATTTATTTATAAAACAAACAATTTAAAAATGTAATTAGATATATTTCTACAAAAACTAGATCAAAATGGGGGAACAGGGAGGAAAAATAAAATAAAGAGTGAAATCTCCTTACTGCTAAGCTATGTCAAACCATATTAAAAAAATACAAGTTAATATAGTACAAGTTAAATAACACTGTTGAACTACTTTCTACAGGACAGCACACACCAGTCCTTGGCAAAGGCTGTTTGTGTCTTCTTCCACGATTCCATAAATAGCTTCCAAAGATCAACAATCCATGGGCCACACTGGGCATTTAGCTTTTCTCTGCAGAATTTAATTCATGTATAAAATAGAAACAGATATCAAAACCAGAATAAACAAAAAAAGCAGTAAGTTGAATACAGGAGCTTCCACATATGAAGAGGTTGAAACAAGTTGCACAGAAAGCAAAACTTACAATCAAGAAAGAAAAGACAAAACACAGAAAGGTGAATTGCACCTAATAAAATGTGATCACAAGAGATCCCACTTCCACAAGGAAAAGTAAGGATCTTATGCTTAAGCCCCATCCTGTGATATGACAGATCTCCAGCAGGACATGCTGTGTAGAAATAAAGCAATATATCTCTTGAAATGCATTTCCCTTTGTCTTGATACAGCCGTGCATTTAGGATAGGGTTTTTGTTAGAAACCTATTTGTAGTTTACCTAATATTGCCATCTAGTGGTACAAAGATAACTGTGAAACCGTTCTTTTTGAACGGAAGATACCATTCCGTGATTTATACACTTATGTAAAAAAGAGTTTGCCAAAACACAGTGTTAACAGCTGCACACAAGAAAATGGAGCTCAGCTTGCAGGACAATCCATGCCTTAATTATTCAGTTAACTGTAAGTGCAAGAACACAAGCCAGCAGGACACTAATGTATTGAGAAATGTCACAGACAGGACATACCAATGCTATGAAAGTAAAATGCAAGAAACTAACAGCTTACAGCTGATTTAAAACATGGAAAATAATAAACAGCCTAACAATTACAGTGTGGTCTATGATATAATAGGAGGTTTAGGCTGGGTATTAGGAAAAAAGTATTCACAGAAAGGGTTGTAAAGCACTGGACCAGGCTGCCCACGGAAGTGGTGCAGTCACCGTCCCTAGAGGTATTTAAAAGATGTATAGATGTGGTGCTTAGGGATATGGTTTAGTGGTGATCCTGCAGTGTTGGGTTAACAGTTGGTCTTGGTGATCTTAAAGGTCTTTTCCAACCAAAACAATACTATGGTTCTATTAAATACCACCTCTACTAAGTGTGCTGCAGAACACACAACACCCTTCACGGTGAGGAAGCTCCATCAGAAATATCTGTGCCTTAGCACAATAACCTGATAAATAAAAGCTTAAGCAGGGAAAGCTTAAAAACACCATAAAGGTTCCTCAGATCTAGCTTAGGTGCCTCATGGTTAGTCTGACTTTCTTGTCCTCCATTCCCTTTTCAGTTATCAAGGGAAAATAAATACTGCCATATGTCATTTATTGTACCTTACATTGGCAGCCAAAACAAGTCAGATGATGCCTATTTGTCTTCAGTGACTATGAAGGGAGACTAAGGAGATCAGCTCATATTAACGCCAACCTAAGTTGATTATCACTGCAGGTAGTCATGGGCCAACTCAGGAAAAGCTCAAGGGCAAAATTTACTGACATATATTTCTAAAGTTAGTTGTGTAACTACACAGCCTGAATTCACGAGCACTGAACAGGCTGATTCAGGTGGAATGGTACCTCAGGAAGTCTCTAGTCAAATCTCCTTCTTAAAGCAGGGGCAGCTATAACAGCGATAAGGTTGCTCAGGGCCTTATCAAGCTGAAAACTTCAAAGAGTGGGGACACCACAACCTCCCTGGGCAACCTCCTCTACTGCCTGAGTGTCCTCTTGGGGAAAAGGTTTCTTGTTACACTCAGTCTGAAACTCTCCTTTACCAACTTAAGTCCACTGCCTCTCAGCCTCTGTGGTCTACAGAGTGTTCAGTAAAGTGGGGGAAAATCCCTTCCCTGGATCTGCTGTCTGTGCTTCTGTTGATTAACCCTTGGACTCTGCTGGCTGTCTCTGTTGCCAGGGCACACTGCTGATTCATATTCAGCTCTCTGTCCCACAGAGCCCCTAGTGCATTTTCTGCAGAGCTGCTCCCTAAACTATCAGTCCCCACCTTGTACTGCTGCCATGGGGTCTTGTACCACCAGCCATGATTTGGTTGCCTAAGGGTAGACATCTTGAGACCTTTGAGATCTTCAATTGAATCTGAGAAATATGGCACAGTCTACAGTAAATCTGCACTCTTCTGATTACAGAAGGCATACAGGAGAGATACAAAGATACAGAAGGGCTACAAGAGGACACCTCAAGTGGCTCTAGATATTTGTGTTTGGGTCAGAAGTATGTAAAGTTTGGAGCTGAATCCTATCCCTGACCAACTTTCAAGCACTTAATTGTGTCCCATCCTAAGCATTTACCAATGAAAGTCAGACAAGCACATTGTGAAGAATGGGCTGTATTAAGCATTCAAAGGAATAGTCAATGCATTCATGCCAGGAGGACTATGAGAGACAAATTTAAATGATGAGCTATACAGAAATATTAAAAGACGCAACTTTTAGCCACCAGAAAAACTCAGTGATAAGATAATACACTGAGGGAACTTAGACCTTAAAAAGAAACGTGACTAGTGGGTATATTATAAGATAGGAAGAATGAAAAGCCTAAAGTTAGCTCAGTAAGGAAAAGAAGACCGTGATGCGGCTTCAATAAGGGGAATAAGGAGAAACTGTAATATTTACACACTTTCAAAATCTGTTGCTTAGCTTTAGGTTATGAGTCAATATGCATTATATAATTTAAAATACCAGCTAGTAAGGCTTATTGTAAATTGATTATTAGCCACTATTTTCTATTTCAAGTCTGTTTTCAATCAAAAGCTGTCAGACTTATTTTCAAACCATAATATGATCCTAAGAGATTTTTATCAGCCCTGGAAGGAAGTCTGTGGGTAGAAAAGGTGCGTGGCATACCACAAACTGCTTGGAATATGGCAGGAGGACTATAAAATCCCTCATATATCCACTTCAGAAGATCATAAGAGAAGATAAATGTTTTTAATAGCTCTTGCCAAAGGTCCCTCTAGACCAGTATCCTGTCTTCAGCAATAGGAAAAAGAATGGATATATGGCAAAGAGTTAATGAGGGAGCAGCAATACATCTCCCAGAGTACTCAGCTATCACATATTTCTCTTCCACAAAGAACAGGACAAAGAAGCTTCAGCCTGATGTTACAGCAGAACTTGTGATACAGTACTCCAACCATAAGCTCAAATCCACCTACTTGTAAAATGACGACCCAGTGAAAGAAAGAGTGCTCTGTAAGCATAGAACTTGATATAACTGGTTATGCACAACTTTTCACTATTTTGGTAATTTTACACCTCTGTATGGCATCCTAGTCAGAAAAGTATGATGGATTTACAGAAAATCAGCACCTTGATTTTCATGCCCTCCCAGATTCTTTGGGATTTCTTTTTTTACTCAAAAATTTTGTTAAAATGTTGGTTAACTTTTAACAATTTTCTGCATCTTGAGAAAGATTTTTCATGAAATAACTTATCTGGTCTTAGAACTACATGCAAGCCACAGGTGGTATCACTTGAACCATGTCTCGCTTCTGTCTCTATACTCAAGAAAACATTTTTTTCTAAGAAAACCTTCAAAAATACTCAGAATAAGCATTAAGGAAAACTCTGCATTAATGGTTGTATGATGGTAAAAGCATGACCTAGGATGAGGAATAGAGGGAGGTGATAGGGTTTAGAGTTTGGATGTGTGTTTTGCAGTTATGGACTAGAAAAAGGCACTGTACTAAGGGAGAGGGTTGAGAACTTTGGTAGCACTGAAGGGTTGTGCTTGGACTTAGGGTGAGGGCCTAGCAAAGGTGATCTCTCAGTCTCTGTTCCAGAGACATAACCATCTCTTCAGTTCTCCTTACCTCCACAAAATCCCACCATTCTGTTGGCTGAGCTCCCTCCTGCCCAGACACCAGCTTGTGGACAATCAGCTGCTGAAACAGAGGGGCTCTCACAGTCAACAACTAAGTGCTTACCCTCTAACCGGCACCTCCCCCTGTTATCCCACTATGTCCCTGCTCCCCTGAGCTCTGCAAGGGGCTTTGGCAGGGTAGAGTGTTAGTGGTTGCATTTTGGGTATTTTTTTTTTTCACAGGAGGCTGCAGGGTTGATCTGTGTGGGAAGAAGTCATGGACTGCCCTGTGCCAGACACAGCCCATTCCAGCTCCACAGCAGAGAAAATGCACGCATTGTGTGGCAGAACCAGAGGACCTTTCTGGAGCCTCTGCAAAAAAAAATATTAGGTGCTCAATGCTGAGACAAAGAGGCAAGGCAAGAGACAATGTTGCTAGAACAGAACACACAAAGAGACAAGGCCTGAGGAGGAGTAGGAGAAATGCTGAAGAATTGCAGCCTGAGTAGGTTCTGGATACAAAGAGCAGCTTGAGCAATTGCTGGAGCACAGGGACAAAGTCTAAAGGGACTGTGGCTGGTGGAAGAAACCATGTTAGAGCAGTTGAGTACAAAACAAGAAGCAGCATAAGAAAAGGAACTGCTATGCACCAACCCCAATCTCCTGCATCATCCACTGCCTCACCAAAGGGTCTGAGCATAACACACAGCAAATTAGAGGCATGAAATGGTAGAGCAGAGAAGTGCAGAAGGAAGCTAAGGTGATTTGTTTATTTGCTTAACTTTGTTTTTAATACCAGGATCAGTAAATAAAAGTTTTGTTAATTAGCAATAAATTACACTGATTTAAATTCCCTGAAACAAACCTGGTTTTCTTGCCCATCACAACCATTTCCCCAAGGCTTTCACCCACAGACTCACAACCTCTGCCCTTCTTCTGCCTTCTGGGGGCATAACACATGCGAGCCAAGGTTAGGAAGGGGCTCTAGTACTTGAGGCTTAAAGTGAGGGGGTGAAAGCCTTGGGTTAGGGTGGCTAAGGCTTGAGGCATCTCATTAGGATTTCTGCCTAGGGGTTCAGGCCAGGGCTGGATATTGAGCTCACCTTTAAGGTTTAGGATTTAGCCTTTGGGATTAGGGAAAGCCTTCAGGTGAAAGTTCTGGGTCCACTTAACAGTTGTTGGTAAGGTGATAGGCTATGGGTTAGCTTTTTGCGTGGTAGTATGTGTTAGAAAAATTACCTTTCTCAGCCAGCCTTATTTGGGCTATCTTATACAGAATAATTACTAGATTAATTTATTTTCTTGTTTCTTTTGATGCTCTATCTATACTTTACCTTGGATTTGATGAACTATTGAAGGGTCTACTGTACCATAAGTGAAAGCAGGACTCAGGACGTATTGCCTGTGAAGCTAATTAAAACCTGATATGGCAAACAGAACCAGCGATCGTGCACAGAAATTGCACTTCTTGTTTGTTACCAGAGAAGGGAGCTGTTAGGCTCTCCAAACTGCTACAGGTCAATTAATAAAAGGAAACGGGAACATAAACTTCAGTATTATCACTATGATGAATTAGTCCAATTAAATTCTTTATTTTTTTACACATAGAATAGCTTGCTTTTCCTCCTTTTTTTTTTCCATAACAGTTTATTCCACAATTCTTTGCATGCATCATTGCTAAAGCCACAGCCACCTTGTGAAAATTATCTTTCAATCACATAGTTGCAATGACTACATAAAAGGAACTCTAAGAACCTCTTGGCAAGGTTCTTTCACAATCTGACCCGGTGTCTGTCATCGTCCTTTTGTGATACCTTTGTTTTGTGACTGAGTGATAAACTAATCTTTTGCTCTGCAGTAATAACGTCATATTTGTGCTGCCTTTTATCTCCCTGAGGCAGTGATGAAATCTTTCTGCTTACAAAAGATAACTATAAAGCCCACACTGTGGCACACTAGTTGCATGAAGGTTAGAGTTGATAGACCATGAAATGTTCTTTATGGTCTTTCATCAACTCACTGTACACTTAAATAGTAAAGAGCACAAAGTTCCTTTTCAACCTCTCAAAGATAATCCAAAAGACAGGAAAATAGAGGCGGGTGGCTATGAAAAGTGAAGGTGTTACTTTCCTCCATTCACTCATCACTAAAACTGTCTGTCTTACCATTGCCAAGCTTAAGGAAAAGTAAACTCTTCTATCTGCAATGCTGTCTGCTGGCAGGTATTAATAGCATTCCAAATGATTTAGTATTTATTCAGCATTTGCCCTAAGGGTAACTGAGCATTACAAAAATACACTGAAAATCTTTGTTCATTCCGTAAAATAGTTATGAATACATTTGTATGATAGAAACAAAAATATGAAAAGTTATTCGGAATTAAAGCAGCATAGTTCTTGTTATCAAATGGCAATGGGGCAGCAAAAGAAGAACCACACAGTCTGAAACACAAGTGAAGTTACTATGGTTGAAGCTGTGGTGCAAGCTGGATGCTAGGGACTGGAAGGCAAAACTTGTGATTACTTCTTCAGCATGGTTTCATAAAAACATGTCAAAAATCTATGTAGGATTTTTCTTCTTACTGGTAGGATCTGCTGTTAAAAGAGTGATTAGATACCATAACAGAAACATTTGGAGTCATCTTGACTGAAAGAGTGTATGCTGCTACTCGATTGAATCTAATTAGCTTAACTCAGAATTTAAGACATTCTCCTTCAGTTCATTAATAGACCGTCCTCTCCTCTTTCAGCTGCAGCAACCTGAGCTTCTGAGTTTTATATGGTTTGAATGGCTTTCTATGGTTTACAGTTTTATTCGATTATTTTAAGGGTCTTTTCCAATACAAATGATTCTATGAATGTTGTCTTTAAGTGTGTTTTTCTCACAATTTCTAAATTTTTCCTCTTTTCTTACATGTTTATACTCCTATACAACCTGCTTGCACATCTCAATATGCCTGTGACAATATAAATGTGGAAACAGCATACATGAATTTAGAAAGCCCATGACTAACCCATTTGTGTCTTGTTTCAGTCATAACTGCAGCAAAGAGAAAAAGCATGGTCTGCTTTCTGCATGACAATACCTCAGTTCATGGCTACTCTTGCTGAAAAAAATATGTCCTCACTCATGTCACAAATGCTTCAAAACTACTTTTTTTTTTTTTTTTCTCCCCACGTTGCTAGATATATGCACCTCTTCTAGTTCTCACAATATTTCATCAAAAGAAAAGGCACAGTGTGACTCTGGGGCACCACAATCTGAAAAAAACAGGAACCTGGACATCATGAAACCAGAATAGCTGTGGTAAGAGGTACAATTTTCCAAAAACAAACATCCTTTCAATCACAAAATCATCTAGGGGTTAGTGGCCTCTGTTGATATGAAAACCTTTAAGAGGAAGAAACAGCCCTTTTTAAGAGACAGAAGTCTTTGAGAAAGGTCCCCCACCTAAGTAAGCAGATAGGGCTTTTATCAGTTTTCCAGAAAATCCCTGCATTTATAAGTTAGCCAAGTAAAAATTGTATTCACAAATGTGATATCTGAGCTCAAGTTCAGCAGTAATAATAAACCACAAAGCAGTACACAAAACACTTTTGATTATCAATTCTGAGCTACATATGTATCACTGATATAAGTGAATACATTTCATCTTCAGTGAAGGTGAACTTCAAAAACATCTTGGTAAGACCTTGGCTGCCTTTAAATCAACTGAAGATGAAGTTGTCTTCAGTAGAAACAGGATTTTATGCATAGAGGCTAAAGGTAAATTTTTAGATTCTGTCTTTCCTTCCCTTACATGAGGGAAAAATTAAAGCACCAAAGATAATACACCACAATGAAACATCACAGGTTGTTACTTAACTATGGCCATGAATGTGGTATCTGTATTCTTACTATCCAATTTCGGTGAACAGACATACTCAGAGAACGTAGTACTATGGATCATGAATAAAATTATGCAAAACTCAGTCCCATGACTTGCTGAGCTGTGGAAAAATCTGTCCACTGAATTACTGAGGGATTTTGAACCATTAAAAAGGATAATGAAAAACAGTGATGGGAACATGAAAGTGAAAGATATTCTTAGATTAACAAGACTTTTCCCTCTTCTACCATGAAAAGCGAGATTGTTTCTATAAGTGCAGTATCTTCCATCTTCAAACTACTTGAGTTTCCTATTTCTTTTTTTTTTTTTTTTTTTTACAAATAATCTCTTCCCTGCTTGGAGGAAAATCTTCTAATTTCTAGTCTTAATTTACTCACTGACAGTTTATATTCATTTGCTGAACTTACATGCCAGACATGTAAATATTTGTTCCCCCACCTCACTTTTACTATCAGAATTTTATCTCCTCTCAGTTCTCATTTCATTAGGCAAAAGGAGCCACGTCTGGTTGGTCTCCCTCTGCCTGACAGGTTCTCTGCCTTCCATCCTGAATTTACCTACTATTTTTGCACTTCTTCTGGCTTGATTTCAATTTTCTTGAATACAGGTGACCCAAGTGATATGTAATATTTTAGTCGGTGATAATAATTTAAAGCAGTGTTACCTCCTCTATGTTCCTTACTTGGCTGTTGCAGTGCTTAATAAAACTGGCAGAGTAATCCAGATTCCCCAAGGCTGGCAGAGTGGTTCAGAAGATTTACACTGGGTATACAGGCTATGAACAATTAAGAAAGAAGAGTTATTTTGAAAGCCTAAGGGAAATGTCTGTGTCCCTCACTGTCAGCAGTGTGGTAGCTTGGTCCATCACAGATGAGAACAGAGACCTCCCACACGCACTAAGAACGCACAGTGTCTCCCAGTGCTCTTGTTTCTTTTTAGATCCTAAAATTTTTTCACCTTTTACTGAAGTTTTCTGTGAGCAGAACAGGCATGAACCTTCCTGGAGTACTGTGTCCAGTTCAAGGCTCCCCAGTACAAGAAAGACATGGAAATATTGGAAAGGATCCAACAAAGGGCACCAAGAACATGGACTGGACTATCTTTCCTGTGAGGACAACCTGAGAGAGCTGGGACTGTTCAGCCTGGAGCAGAGAAGGCTTGAGGGTGCTGTCTCATCAATGTATATAATTACCTGAAGCAAGGGTGCAAAGAGGATGGAGCCAGGCTCTTTTCAGTGGCGCCCAGTAACAGGAGAAGAGGAAATGTACACAAACTGAAGCACAGGAGTGTCTGGCAGTACATCAGGAAACACTTTTTTACTGTGAGAGCACCTGAGCACTGGCACAGGTCATCCCACAGAGGTTGTGGAGTCTCTAGTCCTTAGATATATTCAAAAGCCATCTGGACGTGGTCCAGCTGTGCAGCTGGCTCTAGGTGGCCCTGTTGAGCAGAGGTGTTGGACCAAAAACTGCAGAAGACCCTTCCAAACTCAACCATTCTGTGATTCTGTGCCCAAGGGAGGCCAAACCACCTCTTTGCAGGGTATTCCAAATGCTGGAACTCGGGCCCAAAAATGAGATGAGGTTTCTGGGTCAGCATAGGCGTCCCACTCCATATCCAATTCGCAAGACTACCTCTACCATCAGGCTACAGTGTTTTGTCTTTGTGTGTGAACCACTTCTCTGAGGGCATTTCTAAAGTAGCTAGCCTGTGGAGGTGCTGGTTTTTTACTAAAGCATCAACATACTTGATCCACGACACCATTGTTGTTTTCTGCACAGACATGTGTCTTTCCTTCTTTCCAGAAGTTTAGATCTAGGTAACTGTTTTCTGTTCCTATTCTTAGAAACAAATTAAGATGTTTTTAGCTTATGATTTGCTTTTTGTTGCTGTTTTCACTAGAAACCATTTCTGATTGCTTATTCTGTTGAAAAGCACCTTTCTCCCTCATTTTGTTTAGAAATGCATTACCTTTTACTTGAATTCTGGTGAGTGTCACAGTCTTCATGTTTTGAAATGAGCAATCCTCTGTGGGTGCTACAAGACCTCAGAGAATAGAACTGGGCCAATATTACTTCCCAGAGCTACACCAGTTTACACCAGCTGATTCCTCCAGCCTACGACATTTTAATGCTGCACTTTCATACTAAATATGTGAAGGATAGGTAATTTTGTTTAATTCTTAAATTAAATAAGAACAACAGCTTTAGGTACTAACCAGCCATAGATCTGAATTTTCTCCTCTCATTTTATCCTAGGTGACAGACAAAAAAACAAGGAATTATGCTTCAATCTGATGTTAAGAGTCAGTTTCCTCATAATTTTTCATATCAATCCACCTAGATTTGGTGTCAGGAGTATATGAGAATTTATTTTTCTGTTTCTTGGGCATTGGGACCTATAGTAATACCATTAGCTATTATATTTCTCCTTCACTGGGGTGCATTTCTTCCCATTCTAAAAGGCAACTGCTCACTAGTGTGTAGAGAAGGAGCAGAGCAATGAAGCTAGGTTTCTAAACCTGAGATCAAAAAACTTGGTGGAGGAAATAATCATTTAACAAACAACAACCATAACAAAAGAAACAACTGAACATAAAACATCCAGGTTGATCTGAAACTCAGCCAGGCTTGTTCTGTCTTTTCACCTCCCACTTTTACAGCAATTGGAATGCTTGTTCCTGAATTTAACATTGAGATAAATATCACTGTCACCACACGTTGCATATTTGCATGTTATTTAAATGGCTTTTGCAATTGGAGATGGGTTTCAATGCACTTCAGCACAAGAACAGAGACCATGCTTATCCTTTAGAAATACTGTTGCTGTTAGAATTTTTAGGATTCAAGTGAGCTGGAGTTTTAGTCCTCAGTGTACTCTAAATACCCACCCTACTTCCTCTAAAGGCATGTTAAAGAAGACAGGGAACATTTTCATTGTCAGTCACTTCCTTCAGAAATCCATTAGATTAGCCATATACGGGCACTGGTGTATACAGCCATTTTTGTTGTGAAAACATTGCACTGATAATAAGATTCACTGGTTTAGTGATAACAGAGAAATCTGGTCGCAGTAACTCCCTGCTTGCCACCGTGGTAGACCATGTTGACTTCCCAACAAGGCATGTTTCCATCCTGCAGAAATCAATGAACAAGAACAGCATGGTCATATGAATCATTCTCTAATCTCTCTAATTTTATGGATTAGTTCTCCTACAGTGTAAACCAGTGTTACTTTACATCCAGGCCCTGTAGCATTCATATTTATAGGGTGGCAAGATTAATATCACCTGCAGATCTCCAACGGATTACTTTAGCTTTGCCAATACATTTTCATGGTGAAGAGCTGCATTAAAATACAGCCTAAATAGAAAGTCAGATCTTTAACATTATGGCTAACCAGACCACAGGGAAATCAAAACTATTTCAAGGGGAAGAATTACTGCAAGAAAACTTTAAATAGAAGTTAGAATGATACACAACTCAGTTACATCCTAAATTAAGCTACTGACTGAACTTGTGCCTCAAGACACTTGAGAAGTGGATTGTTTATAAAACTCACAGGATATTGTTCCATGGAGGAAAACTAAGTCTACTACCAAAAATTAAACAAATATATAATTCCAGTAAGAAAAAAAGAGTGTTTTTTAAATAAGTACCTGAGATTCTTTTCAAACATACTGTCTACTCTTAGTGTTTAGTCTTCTTCTGTATTCAGAAAACACAGTGAAAAATGTACTTTGTTCAGAAAATTGGTAGGGAAATAATCAGACCACATTAAAAATGTGTTGATCAAGTGGTATTAGGAACCTTGCATTTTTTC
The DNA here is from genome assembly GCA_033124195.1 of Coracias cyanogaster. Taxonomy (NCBI): domain Eukaryota; kingdom Metazoa; phylum Chordata; class Aves; order Coraciiformes; family Coraciidae; genus Coracias; species Coracias cyanogaster. Next base: position 101,716 of record JAVSBS010001417.1, read on the forward strand.
AATTACATTAAAATAGAGCCACTCAAAAATGAAGAAAAACTGTACCATTTTGGCAATGTTTTTCCCCATTTATATTTAAGAAATCCATTTCAGTATAACTTATTTTTTCTTATACCATGCTAGTTTTTATTTGATTTGACAGCCTGAGAAGGTTTTGGCTGTGGTTTACAGGCCAGGAAGCTCCACCAAAAGATTATAGAAAATGGGCCAGTATCATTGCATAGGATATAAAATATGGAACATTTTGTAAAATCCACTTGAGATACAATAGATGACTCAGGTTTAGGATAAGTGGTAGCAGAGATAAGGATAATAATGGATGGTAGAGCATTGTTCAGAATAATTACTCAAGCAGTTACGGGAAGAATCTTCCCAAAATACATAGCACATGGGCCAGGGTGCTTCATGCTCTTATCAGCTCAAACTCAGACCTAATTCCCAGGTTTTACATTTATATTAACTCTCAAGAACAACATCACTATTCATATAACCCATAAATTATAACAACTTTAGTACGAAGTATCCTGGCTCTGATGCAGGCTTCATGTAGGACCCTGGGCATGCTGCCCAAAAGCCTGCTTTAAAGTTCCTGACTAGCAATATGAGGATTGTCATTTCTCTGTATCAAGGAGCTGTGCTGAAAATAACCTTGCTGCCTTACGGAGAAGACATATACTGTTTGGTGCTCAGGGTATGGTCAAGAAAGTTCATTCAGTTATCTCCAATTTAAACTTCATCTAGTATAAAACAAGGGGCCGTGACTGTGGAGGATTAGTCAGAGAAGGAAGTTAGGAGGTCCCTGCACAGCTGATGGGGATAGCTAATAACATCTATGAATCCAGCCAGGATCTTAGTTTGACTGTAAGAAAATCTGAGCAAGTGGCTAAACTCCTGGGCTGAGCTGCCTGAAACACTGTTGGGTTCCCCAGGTACTTCTGTCAGCCAACAATTATCTTCAGAGCATAGGCACCTGAAAGAACAGGATATACATACTTTGAAAATACACCTGCTGGTTGCAGTAGGACCCACAGTTCTACAATAGCACTCACCCAGAGGACAGTTTTAGGAAGGCCATGGTCTGTAATGGCTTAGACCAAAAGTGAAGCTTTCCCAATTGTCAGTGGCCAACAAAAGTTATTTTCACAGTGAGCAGCAATTTCTGACTCATTATTTTTAAGACAGAGGTGTTGTCCTTGATGTATTTTTCTTTCAGCCATTCAGGCAATTGCTTTTACAAAACTACCAAATTTTTAACATCTACACCATCCTCAGGAAAGGATTGTGAAGAAGTCCCTGTGATGAACCAGCTCCTATTTTCCTTTTCCTATTTTCTATTTTAAATCGGCTGCTTGCTGGTTTCATTCGATGCTGTCTATTCTATAGACATAGTATAATGGACATAAATGGTGTTAGGGTCAGGGAAAAAAATGCTCATGTTGAAAGCAAAGGAGGCAAGAGAGAAGGCCAGTTTTGATCTGTGTTAATCTCAAAAATTTTTGAGAGTAATAGCAAGATAGCTGAGTTTACAGCATACTTGCTGTAACACGGGTGAGCAATTAGGACTGCCTTAGAGATATGAACATAGACTAGTAAATTAATAAGTTCTCATTATTATTTTTTTCTCACTTTAAGATGCTTTAGTTGTAAAGAAGATAAAGAAAAATTCTAGGAGACAACCACTGTTTTGTATTTGCAATATTTCAAAATATTTAAAGAAACAACAATATCTGGAAAGATTTTGCAGTACAAGTAGATGCAGTTCCTAGTAAAGTAATCTCTGTGTAGACACTCAAAATGAAAGGTAAACCACCTCCAAACAATTTACCACTGAATCAAGATACTGCAAGTACACAGGATATTGAATACACTTTTTTCTGTATGTGCTAATTTAAACTTTTGCTTCATTTTCCTTAAGAATCCTCCTACACAGAAAGCTGATAACACAGTCAGTTACTGCTGAGTTCAAATTTTTCTGCGACAATAGCAGCACAGAATAAGATACACAGTTTTATCCAGCTGCTTCTCATATACATAATTATTCAGATTTAAAATGTAGCCATTTTAGTATCTTAGCTATGAAAAAATGTGAATACATCTGTTCTGAAAAAAAAAAACAAAAAAACCAACACCAAAATCTTAATGAAAAGGCATCTTTGTCACTTCCTTAGAAAGCTGCAATTCTCAACATTACAAGAAGGTTGACAAAAAAGAGGACCCAGTACTGATTAATTTTAAATTAACAGCACAGTCTCTGTGCTTATTCTTCTCAAACTTTTCAGGAATTCCTAACAATGTATGATAAAAGGAATGTATACTATTTCCACACAAAGCAAACAACAATAAGTTTCTGGTTTGGGCCACTCAGTAATTAGATGATTGCTACAGGCAACTGTAGCTAAATTTAACCTAAGAGAGGATACAGAGATAAAATATCTCTTTTGGAGTCTTTCAGTGTGGCTATGTATAAAAATGAAAACAGCTTTATTTTTGAAGAAAAACAGATTAACCAGAAAGTATAGAAAATTATGCTGTGGCCATTCTACTCAGAAGTTGATACTGATTGCAGTAACTACAGAAGTTTCACTCAATATGATAAGGATGAAGGATATATATTGAGTTATTTGCTTTATATATTTTAATATACTAAAATAAAGATTTTACATTGCGATGGAATGCAAGATTAACCCAAATTCTGGGACGTGATACGCCCTGTAAGCTTTGAAAAAAGATTTTGTAAGGATACAGAACAATGTGTATTTACATATTATAGACATTTAGATTTGTCTGTGCTGCTTGCAAATACTGTATTAAGGCTGCATCAATATTACATTAAAGGTGAAAGCTGCATTCACAAGTTTCCTATTAACACAGTATTCCTGCACATATTTTTCAACATGGAGATGCTATCACCAGGACTGATTCCCATACACAGTCATCCCAACGTGTCTGAGATCCCACATGGCCCTCATCTGCCAATACAGAAAGGCATATGCTCCTATAAGCTTCACATCATAACTGCCAGCCCTGAGGTGATATCCCTAGCACCTTAGGAGACTTCAAACAGCACTTGATGACTGTGTTTTGGCAAGCAAATCAAGCTGTAAGTGTTAGATGTCTACATCTTAGGCTAGGCTTTCCTCAGCTATAGCCTCTGGAAACCATTCAGTGGGCCTCTAAAATGACTTCATATAGCACAATAAAAAGCTTGAGGATTTATTTTACTCTTCGTAACACTCGAAAGACCAGCTCAAACTTAGAATATAACTTCCTTGTTAGGGCAGAGACTCAAGTCTCCCCCATCACCCTAATACCACAATTTCACACTTTTAATGTGAGTATAAGGCTTCTTAATCATAGAATCAAATAATCATTATGATTGGAAAGGACCACCAGGATCATCAAGTCCAACCTTCATCCTAACATCTCTCTAGCCACTAGACAACAGCCTCAAGTGCTACATCTACACTTTTATTAAACACCTCCAGGGATGGAGGCTCCACGACCTCCCAGGGCAGTCTGTTCCATTGCCCAACCACTCTCTCAGTAAATAATTTCTTCCTAAAATCTAATTGAAGCCCACCCTGACACAACTTGAGGCCATTTCCTCTCATTCTATCATTAGTAATTTGGGAGAAGAGACCAACACCAGCCTTGTTACAACCTCCTTTTAGGTAGTTGCAGAGAACAATAAGGTCTCCTCTGTTTTGCTTAATGCTCTGATAAAGAGTGCTCCTTTTGCAACTTGCAACCTCACACAGCAAGCAAAAGAAAAAAAAAATTGAAACTACAAAAAGTTCTACTTCTCACTTCTCCCTTTTAAATCATTATGTCACACACAGGAACTCTTAGGGTAAATGAAATCAGGACAGTTGTTTGAATTCCAGAGGAACAATTAACAAAATTAAGCAATCACAAAGAGACAGTTGCAGCAATTTTACTGCCAGAAGGTGTAGCCAGAGTACCTTTGGTTGAGATGGCCAATAAAGAACAATTCTATATAACTAATTCTATTGAGAAATTCGACCATGATGGGGATTGTTAATCCTTTAATAGTCTCATGCAACAGTGTAGATCGCATTACAAGTTTATCTTCTTGTGGTATTCTGGCAACTATGAAAATAAATTATATTTTGCTAAACCACTGAGTAAACAGCACCATAGCTCCGAATTTGTTGCTTCACTTGGTGAGTGAGACAGCACACACCTACATAGTGCAAGGAGATCTCACGACAATAATTCTCCCATTTAACAACAAAAAACCAGAAAAGCTCTGTTAGAAAAGAGTCAAAAGGTGTTGAAATAAGTACTATAAAGAGAAAGAGAAGTCTTGCTGTGGGCTGCCCAATTAATTTTGGTCAGTAAACTGTGCAAAAATTCTGTTCTCTTGTCCAATTTAGTATTGTGTGGTTGTCAGCTTAGATCAATTCTAATTAGATTTTGCTACTTTTCCTGAAGTTGTTTGTGATCAGTCATGCTAAAAATATTCCAGGAAGTTGAAGTTTTATTCAGGCAAAAATCAGAAGTGGAAAGTTGCTCTGCTTTATTGCTAGACCTGGAGATGCATTCTTACAAGACAAAACCTTATCAAGAGTTTGTTATCCTTGTTCTACTTAACACCTCTTGGCCTGTAAGATTATGGTAACTTGTTGATTAGCGTCCTGTCTTTCAGAATGGTTCCAAAAGCATTCTTCAGATTTGTCTTGTTAGAAACTAAACTATTTAACTTCCATATTATTTTAAATGTGACACGGTCATAAATACCACAATATTTTTGGGATGCTTTTTTGAACTGCTTAAATACTGTTTTGTTTATGTTTACATTATGTACTATTGACAACATCATTAGTGTCCTTGTCAATACTTTATCAAAGTGACCAGCCCAACAAGCCAAAGATTCTGTTAGAGCATCTCCTTCACCTAGAATAAGAACATTCTTTATTAAAAAATATTGTCTCATGAATGAAACACCTTCCACACTGTCAAAGGTAATTTATTTCTAATTTCACATTTCTACTATAGCAATTAACTAACTTACAAATTTGGCAAGCTTCTAGAATACAATTATTTTCTAATTAGGCCACTAGAATTATTTTTAAGTAGTCAGGGCTGACACTCCACATACTACAATTACTTCACTAAAATGCATTCCATATCCATGCACAAATAATAGTTCCAACTTATATATTCCTTAGAAATGCTCTACCATAGTTGTCACCTCCTCTGAATTCACGGTTCTGCACAGCTTGAAATTTTTCTGGGTCTGTGCATCCTTAGTGCTTAGAATAAAGGAACAGTGGGCTCTGATATGACTATGACTCATTCAAACACTTGGCAGGCAGGTATATTAGAAATCTCATAAAGCATTAGCCCAAGGCAGGCAAAAACTCTCTCAAGAGGAAATAAGAAATCAGGCAGAGTCAGTCAGGAAGGTGATCAAGAAGCAATCACAGAATTATTTAGTTGGAAAAGACCCTTGAGATCATTGAGTCCAACCATTAACCTAACATTACCAAGTCCACCAATAAACCACATCCCTCAGCACCACTCTACACATCTTTTAAATACCTCCAGGGATGGTAACTCAACTACTTCCCTGCACAGCCTGTTTCAATGCTTGACAAATCAGAAGACCACAGGAGAAGAATGAGAAAAAACAGTAATTGTTGTTTTTAGAATATTTGGAGCTAAGCAGATAGTTCGGTACAAAGGTCCATTTCTGTTTGGACTCACTTGTGAGTAAAGGCCAAGGTGAACTGTAAATCCAGATATCCATGAAAATCAGCTCAGAACAACAAGGAAAGATAGAGGCAAACCGAGAAGAGGATCTCAGAAGAGAACATTTTTCTAATTTACAAAACCTGTTCTCTCTGCAGGAGAACAGCTACAGTTTCCAGCTGGGGCAGGGATGGGAGGGAGGAGGAGGAAAACCGGTGTCTCATATGGAGGTTGCCTGGAGCCAGGTGCTGAATAGATATAATTTTTTAAAATGGAGTAAAATCTTGAGATATTTACAACAAGATGGACTTACTGATCTTTCTTCACAAGTTCTAGACATCAACAAATTTCTATGACTATATGACTCACAGCTTCCCTGAACCTTAATGACCTAAATACATCTCATTTATACACTGTGGAAATGGTGTTATCATGGGCATCTGTTACAATCACTTCTAATTTTCTTCCATTATCTGAATCATGTTATGATATAAATGATAGTGGATCGGATACATTAAGCACAAAACACATTTCACCAAGGGTTACAAATTAAAAGGAAGCAATAATTACATGCAAAATTCAGACTGAAATGGTCAATAGATTTCAGATGTTTTTCATCATAATTGAATAGGTTTTAATAGCATGGGAGTAACATTTACAGCATGAATCATTTCCAGACCAAATTGAAAGGATGAACAGCTCAAGAGAATTGTTTCCAAAGGTTTTTATGGTATGGCCAACCTGAGGGGGGGGGAAATCCTGCCTTATGCAAAGCCTCAAATACTTAAATCATTGAGTTACATGTTTAAAAGACTGCTTTATTATGTATTGGAGTTTGCATTTTGTATTGCTGCTAACATGCAAAATAGATTAAAGTCTACTATAGTAATTTTATTGCTAAGAAACAATATGAACAGTTGAACTCCAAGAAAATAAATATAATAAATCTAATCTCCAATAAAATTATACTAAAGAAAATGCTAATTTTTAGGGCATCAAAGAGGTCTTATTTTTTTCTTATCAAAACATAGTTACACTACTACTTAGGCTGTAAATAAACCTTATCTTTAACAGTAACAAGTTGCTTTACCAAATACAGGGAACGTGTATAATATCAATGCTTCACAGAAGAGATCTGGGAGATCTGGTTCAGATCTCCTACTGATATATATTGGTACAGCTATATTTACTTTATAGATATGACTTATTTCCAATATTCTACTATGGCTTATTGTATTGCATAATGACATCCAAGAATTAAATATATTTTCAAGTATAGAGCTCTGAAAAGAAGGACTAAAAATGTATTTCATAAAATCCACAAAAATCTTTGATCTTTTCATGTCTCATACTGCTTTTCCCACTGAGATGATTTTTAATGTCACAGGAAACAGAAAAAAATAGGAATAATTCCTTGTAGCCATTGATTAAAATACTGCCACTTTCAATGGAGTAAATTTGCATATGATCAAATGCATCATTTTTTCAATGATGAAGATAGGATCACCATAGCTTCACAGATTCGCAGGAGAATTCATGTTGGAAGGGACCTTAGGAGGTCTCTGTTCCAACTTCTTGCTCAAAACAGGGGTACCTCTGATGTCAGACCAGTTTGCTCAGAGCTGTGTCCAGTTAGGTCTTGAAAACCTCCAAGGACAGAGGCAGCGCAGCCTCACTTGGCATCCTGCTTCACTGCCAGAGTATCCTCAAGGGGGAAAAAGTTCCTCATAACATCCAGCCTGTACCTCCCATGATTCAAGGTATCTCCACTGCCTTTCATCCTCACCCCATATGAAGGGCCTGGCTCCATCGCCTGCTGACTTCTCCATAGGTACCAGGGCTGCCATTAGGTCTTCTCCAGGTGTCTCTTCTCCAGGCTGAACAAACCCTGATCCCTCAACCTCTTTTCACAGGGCAAACATGCCAGCCCCCAACATCTGCTGTCCCTCTACAGAACTCACTTCTGTTTATTAATGTCTTTCCTGTACTTCAGAGAACCAAACTGGATCCAGTGCTATAGATGTGGTCTTACAAGTGCTGAGGAGAGAGGAATAATCACTTACCTCTTTAAAGTGCTATCCAAAACCTCAACATGACTACAGAAATTTCAGTTTCACTTCAAATTCACTATGTAGCCCTTTCTGTGGTGTTTCTTATAAAACCATAGTATTTTTCTCAAAACCCAAGAAAGATTAATAATTTAGTGAAAATTCTTTCAAAAGGCTATTTTTTAGAACTTTACCTCTAGTTTTCACATGGGACAGTGCAGGTTATTGGCCTTCCCTGCAAATTTCCTCTGTCTGGCTTTCAGCCCTGACTGTATACACTGATAAAAGAATGTTAGATTCCCATAGCCAACTGTGTATCTCTTATCCTCTGTTATTTCCACAGACGAGCCTTATAAACCAAGTTAAAGCAGCACTACACTTGTTTCATGGAAGGTATGCCTACTATTTGCCAAAAACAACAAAAAAATCCTGATCACAGTTTGCTACAGATTTTATAATTTCAGACTAAAAAAACACCAATAAATTAAAAACCCCAACCCAAGCCACCCAAAACCCCACAAACACATTACAATAAAAATAATAAAAGAAGTTTAAAAAAAAGACACAAAATAAGCTTACAAGGCGGAATATGACTTCTCTACTAGTATATTAAGTGTGTGATTTTTTTTTCAGTGATAAGGAAAGGCTTTTTCTTTGGATGATAGATTTTGTCCAAGTTCTTATCTTGTCAAATGATTGTAAAATAGCTAGTAGGAAATGCTTCTAGGGCACAAACGTTACTTATCATCTTAATTCATTAACTGTCTTTAAATATACATGTACAAGCAACTAGAACTATGTATGTCAGTTGGCTCCATTCATAGACCTGAAGTCTGCAGACTGATAAAATCCTAAGCAATGCTGATGAGGAGTTTAAATAAATACCTTGTGAGAATTGCTTGGTTATTTTTTCTCATATCTGTCCAAAAGATTTTTTTTTTATCTCCATGTGAAAATATTTCTGTAACATTGTCATAGTTTTCATTCCTTTGCAATACTCATAAATTCAGGTGGAAAAAATTTCTGAATAATTACCTCACGATCACCTCCTGCAAAACACAGATTTTCACCTTTACAAACAAAAAACTGCATCCAAAATATCTCTAGACATCTAGTTGCCTTATTTAGAAATTTCCAATTGTGTTAATAATACATAATAACAATATGGAAGAGAAGACCATCGAGTGTTTTTTCAAAGGTCTGTTTTATTTTTAATGTAGTTAGTTCAAATCTAGCTTCACTGTTAAATGTGGACCACACTTGAAACAACTATAATTGTGGAAAGAAATCAGAATCAAAATTTAAAGTGTATTGATATCTCTTCTTAAACTCTAGGAATTACAGTTTCCTAATTAGGGTTAGGGATAGTGTTTCCTAAACTCTGGGGAACAAAACAAAAATTAGCATAGCTTCAACATGAACAGCCAATGTTACATACTATTGCAGCAAGCAAGCATACTACAATTTTAGTTAGCATGTTATGAACTCTGACTTAGATCTGAGGTCTTAACATCACCATAAACTCAAAACCAAAACAAACCCTAAAAAATCAGAACAAAAAAAGAGAGTGGAGGATCTCTCACAAATAAAGCTGTATTGCCAAGGGAAAAAAAAAGGCCAGGGAGGGCTTGCTACTAGGTTTTGAGGTTAAGTATGGACTCTGGTAAGCAAAGGCGACATTTCAAAGCTGGAGGGTCTTTTAAGAGGCAGCAACCCCTTTGACCACATCTAAAATTCTGATTTAGAAAAATAAGATCATAATACACACAGCCAAATTCCCTAAGTATGTTGGATTTGTAGGAAATACACACTCGGGTTTCCACTAGATAGGTTACTTAAAGCTGCTTGACACAGAGTGCTGGCCTAGTGGGTGTAACTTCAGTACAGTTTAGAGAGGAAGTATTACTGTACTCTGCAATGCCTTCAGCTGTGAGTAACCAGGTGTTTCACCATGTCATCCACCTAATGGCAAATTAGCCTTTAGGTCACACAAATGCAATATGCCACTAGAAAGTTCACACTGGAAATGAGAGGCTTCCCACCCCTCATCAGCCAAAGGTGATACAGAAAATGATGGAGAAAAAGGGAAATTAAAGGAAAATTACAAAGAAAACCACAGATTAAAAATGGGAGCGTTTTATTGTTTGGTTGGGGTTTTTTTTCCAGAAAAAAAAAACCCAAATTGTTGCAAATTTAGGAGTTCTTGGAGAAAAATAACTAGGTTTATCTATCCACTGAAAAACACTGTCCTTAACAAAATAAAATATCCTCACAAGTTATATTTTAGCGATGTAAACCCATTTGTTCAGATAATGGATATGCACAACTTGAGTCACTTCCAGTCTTGTTTTGAAGGCTTGATTCTAAAAGATGATTTTTCAAATCAAGAACCAAGACCTTTCTTTCATTAACCAATTAAGTCACTCTCAATACTCCAAACTCTACACATTAAGCACATCATTCAAAAAGCAATAGAATAACGCATGATGCTTCTTCATTGCTCTTAAGTGTCCTGCACATAGTCTCTCTGTGGAGAAGTGAAGCATACCATCTCAGCCCTGCATGAGGAAAGACAAAATGCACAAATCAGCATTTAAGTAACCTGCACTTTTATTAATCCACTTAGAAATACTGGGCAGCATATCAGGCAAAATTTGTCACTGCTCTTTCTGTTACTGTTCACCGTTGCTGCTTTACTGCATCCCCATTCTACTTTGGTCCCAGACTGTTCCCAGCACCCAGTCACCCTTTCCCTTTGATGATCTGGTGACATTCTGCAACAGATTTCTGTCATCACAGATTTCCAGTTTGGCCACAGTACTGGTAGAAGAGCTCAGCGTCCAGTAATCAGGATTCATAGCTGCTGTCTTCCGCCGTCCTAAAATTGCTTTTCTTTAACTCATTCCCAACTCCAGACTGATGGACAATGAAATTCTATGCATTTGACTACATTATTTGTGACTTCTAAATTGACAGAACATTAAACTCCCTCCTTTGCAAAATGGACATTCAAGTGGGAAGAGAAAACATCATTTCTGTCTCAGCTAATCTGTCACAGAGGCAAAACTCCATCTTGGTCTCAGAGTAAAGAAGGCAACTAATGCAAAACTCGAGCAAATGTAGTCTCCTAATAGATAGCTGGGATAGTGAAAGCTGCCAATCAGGGCCAAAGTAACGGAACAGAAAGATAACCTCTTCCCAATCATCTTTCCTCCTTTTACCTACACGTACCACTTCAATTTATCTCCTGACTACATGTTAACCCTCCTTCTACTTCTCCCCATGCATCCTCTCCACTCAAAAGACAGACTTAAAGAACCTCTTTATTTTCATTGTCAGACTTGGAATAGAAGCAGACTAACACAACTAATATCTACCCTTTTGTCTGCTGCTCTGCTCCTTATGGGTCTGCCATCTCATTATGGTTCCCCATTCTCATCCTCAGAATTCTGCTCAAGTTTTGCTATTCCTCTTGATCATGAGCTATTACCTATGCAAAATTTTGCAAAGACTATGTAAATAAAGCAAGTTACCACAAACTGTTCCGCCAGGATTTTTTTGCATGAGATGAAGATGTGTTAGGGAAAAAAAGAAGCAATCCCTACTATATTTTAAGTTAAAGCCCATTAAATAACAATTGGCATTTTAATTGGAGCTGCTTATGTTCTGCATTGTGTCATGCAATGCAAGAATTAAACTTCATTTTTCCTAAAGATATTATATCTTCTAGAATTTCAACATAAGTTTATGCAGAATGATAACATAGGAAAGAGAATCTTTCACTGAAATGAAGCATGTCCCAGTGGTTGTTGAACTGTATTTTCCAGTATTTCTAGAAGCACACTGCATTTCAAACAGACATCTGGCATATCTAAAATTCCACCATTGTTTATGACTAATTATTTAAATTAACACATATTGCCAAGTGCTCACTTTCCAGAAGTCAGGGACTGCTGAAAATGGAACTGAATTTCAATGGAACCTGCCTGTCTGATAAAAATTAACCCCTTACACTGAAATACTTTAACAGTGGGATGGAAATACACTAGTTAGTTAGATAGTGAGGGAACAAGAAAACAATCACAATTTGATTTGAATAGTGGGCTACCCTGGGAACACGTGGATGTTCATAAACTTAAGATTTAACTGACCACCACACATTATATGGCTGTTATATAATAAATGCTGACATGGCAATTATTTTAGATTTCTTAGCTAGTTTTGTGTTGTTGAAATTTTCACATTAGAAGGACCTATATAAGCTTTTCTTTTGATTCCAGTTAGCTTCTGACTTGTATGCCCCAAATTCTGCTAGTAAAAATCCAGAGCAAAGTTTAGCCAAGATTATAAAGGAGTCAGAACCAAATTCTTAATGGGCTTGGCCTAAAACATGAGCTATATTTGAAATCTGGCCTGACTTTTTCCATCAAGTGAAAGGCCAGCCATAAAAGCAGTTCCACAGCTTGTTATAAAAGGTGCCTTTTGGTCTACATGGTTAATCAAAAGTCTGTCACAACACCGATCCTCACTAAAGTGTTATTCTTTCTGTGCAGATGTTTGTAAAGTCCAGTTAGAAGGATGTTATTAATTCTGGTGGGAGACACCTGTATTGTGCAATTTGCAGGGGAAGAATGCAGGGGTGCTTTATAATACACACATACTTAAGAAGTGTAAAACGTTCTGTCAGAATGTTACAGTTAGATTAGATTATTTCTTTTGAATATAAATAGGAACTCAGGGGATTAATGGTTAGTTAAATCACTTTGATTCTCTTTGGGGAATATTATTGTGCTAATAAGATGTCCTCCCTTTGCATCCTCAGCATAACAAAGCAAGATCTTCCTAAACACCCACATCTCTTCAAATTCATCTTCTGTTTCCTCCAGCCTTGTTTCCTTTAACCCCACACCAACACCACATAATCTGCATGTCATTACCTTGTCTGTCTCTTTTGTAGATGACTGAATAGTCTATTCCTCTAAAGTTCACCTATTAAACCTACTCTCTTCGATTTAGGAGGACTGTTTTCCCTTGCCTTTCACACAGAGGGACTCCTTGGCTCCAAGCTTCCCATGCCATTAGCTACCATTTACTCCTCTCTTTTCTTGCTGCCCCTTGAAGTCCACAGAAGTGATTCATTAAACTAACGACCCTCAGCTTCTTCTTATCAATGAAACCAAACAATTCAAAGTGGTCCACCGAAGTTGCTTTGCATAATAGTATCCATGCATCTTCCCTAATTTAAGAAGCTAAGCATTTAGCATTAAGAGCTTTTATTATCCAAATCCATCGGGTAAACACTGATCCTAGGACCAGACTCCAAAACAAGTCTTACTTTATTTTGCATAGCATCTTCTGTAAAACAGATGGGTTTTTTGTTTTGTTTTTAGCAGACCAGAAGGAGACTACAGACCTAGGAATCCCACTGAAGAGTTATTTTAAAAAACATTTTTGTCAGAATGAAATTTAATAGGATCATGTTGATTTCCCTTATATTTTGAAAAAGAAAATGCCTTTAAAACTGCTAAAACATTCCAGTTCAAAGAGGTAAAAATGTTTTAATGTCACGATTTCATACCATTTGATTAAGGCATAGCAAGTACCCTGGAAATTCTAGTAGCACATTTGGATGATTGCATTACTAGCACAGTCAAAGCATCTAATATATTGCTTTCCACTCAGGTTACTCACTGCTAGGATAAATGTAGCCATACACATTCCGCAGCTGAGTATTTTCTTACATACATACTCAAGGAAAAAACGAGTAATGAAAATAGCCAAAGTGACAGAATTAACACTACACAATGGAGGAAGGAAGTTGAAATATCTCTGAAAGTTAGGAAAGAATTAGCCAAACTGCATTAAACACTGATATACTACTTCTGTGCCAGCCTCTAACACGTGTTACTTACTAAAGTAGCATAAACCATCTGCTTACTATCTTATTCATAAATGAAGCCACTAAAAAACAATGCTCCCAAACCATAAGATCCACAGACCTGCTTGGTGGTTTTTGAAGAGACACGTTAGTTCAAAAAAAGGAGTTCCGAGGTTGAAGTCAGAGACAACACCAGGAAATTATTTTATTTAAACACTAGGTTGCCATTAATTCACAAGAAACAAGGAATATTAAACTATCTTCAGACCTCTATGGATAGAATTGATGTGTAATGTTTTGCCAAAAGGGCAAAATGTAAACCTAAACTAGATTCTATTAGTGGCAAAATAAAATGGAATGAACATTAAGCATCTCTTTTAAAATTGTTTGATCATTGTCCATAAGCAAAAATTATTCTTCCTTTTTTGAATATGCACATAAAGAAAGCTTTGTGATGTTTTACAATTGTAAAGCCACAAAACAGAATTTATGGGAATTTGCAAATCAGGAGAAGTTCTAATCAAAGTAGCAATTAATAGTAATCTTTGAACTAAAACAGTTGGTTAAAGGAGGACAGAGGAGTCAGATCTTTAGAATGGAAATGGAAAGCTACTTTAAAATGACATAAGGGTGTTGCTTTAATGAGACTCAAGCACATGTGCATGAAAGGTTATTTTAATTCTGTTACTGCTTGCGTGACGTTGCTAAGTAAAATGTTTTTCACAGGTTCATACTAAATTGTCAAATCTTAAGGCCTATAGATTCCTGAATTCCAGAAAATAGCTCACTAGCCTAAAATCTGCAGTCTCTCAGAAAAGGAAAAACAAAAACAAAACTTTGAAAATAATAAAATCTGCTACAGGAGGAAAAAAATAGATACTAGATATGGCTGAGAACCTTTATATTCATGTGCTAAAGGGAATCTTAAAGATGAAGTGGAATGATTGAACAGAGAGCTTCCAGTATAAATTACCTGGCAAGCAATTTTAAACAGTAAACACTACGAAAATATCCCTAAGGTGTGTTTCCACAGAATACTGAGAATTTTAAAAGGGGATTTTTTATTGTATTTGCATGAGGACAGAAACTTTATTTTAAAAATCATGGAATATACTTATAATTGGGAGCAGTCTTGTAACAAGTGTTTGGATCACCCTGCTGAACAACAAAGACCTTCTCAGCCTGCAGTCCCGTAAGCAAGGCTGGATTCAGAAGTTCTGACTTGAAACCTGTATTCCCACATGATCATATAGTGACCCAGACTAAAAAACTGAGGATGGTGAAAAAAAAACCAAAACACCAAAAGACTGGTTTTATGCAGGTATGCGAGATTATTTCGCAGCCATTCCTTAAGTTCAGCTGAGCTTCTGTGTCCCAGGGCAGGGGACTGCCTGTGCTAATGCAGTGGCACTGCTGATGAATGCCTGTTGACTCAGAGTGAAGAGTACAAACTTTTCTGAAAGCTGTGTACACGTACCACTCTCTTTTTGGTTGTAGATATGTCACAGAAAGAGGTTAAAGAAGGGTCATCTCCTTCTGCTTGTCTTACTGAATGCTATCACTTCTTCCAATCTGCTATTTGAACTGCTTGTGCCAGCTCTCACTAGTCCATTTAAATCAAAATACACTAGATTTAGTTTGAAAAAACTAGATAGTTTGAAGACTTAATGGTAGGACTCATTTTGACTTAAAAGAGTTAGAAATTTCTTATAAATTCAAATTAGTTGGCAGATCCTGAGGGACACAAACCTCCAAAGAAATGGCAGTGACTTGTTGGCACTGTGCTGCAAATCCCTTTAGTTAGCATCACTGCAGGACAAAGAATCCTCCTCTGTGTACATTTATATATATATACCTCTAATTATACTGTTAAGAAGGGTATATTTACACAAGACAGAGAAAACCTATACTGGAGCAATCTGTCTTTCTTTTCCATCTCTCCCTCTCTGTTTTTGGATGTCCCTCTCTTGCCCTCATTGTTGTCCACTGTCTGTGATCTGGTCCCTAAAAAGCTGATGGCAGAAAGCTTCTTCTACTTCCTTTTTGGTTAAGCTGATTTCCTGCTAGTTCACTGAGAGGAATCAGCTCCATGAGTTATAGCAATGATAATATATTAAACAGTACCAGGAAACACTCCAAGGCACTGGAACTGGATTGTTTATGCCGTCTACAGTAAATTGTTATAATGACCCCAGCATGGTTTTGGCCCAGGTTAACCACCTCTCTTCCAACAATTCCTAGGAACAGCTGCAAAATTGTTGTGGACCAGAAACCATTCCCCATAGGCAGATTGTGTATGGCCATCAAGCGCTGGAAGTTTCAAGAGTGTGAAGGATGGGGAGGGTGACATTTCTTGCCAACTGGTCTCAGTGCCAGAGTAAATTCCTGGGCAAATATCATTTAGTAGAAAACATGTAGCCCGTGGGACAGAGGTGCCTGAAAGCTGGTGCTAGATGATGGAAGGAGTGAACAGATGAAGATGAGAAACAAGTTAAAAAGCTGTTGAAGGGGAAAAAAAAGACTATTCCTCTCAGCAGTAGTAAGCTGTTATACAGGCTCAGGCTGTCTCATATAACTGCAACCCTGTAGATTTACAGTTTTGCTTCTCAGCTAATATTAGTACCAGTTGCTGCTGACTGCAACAAATAGTCCAGTCAGCTGAAGAGCTACTGCATGAAGATGAAAAAGCTGATTTTCTTTCCTTCCATCCAAGGCTTTGGCATTGTGTTGTCACAAAGTGACCTGCGGTTTGACACTAGCTACACAAGCCATGTAAAATGTTGTTAACTGATATGAAAATTGCCACAAAAAGTGTTGAAAGTTTAAAGTATCTTGGATCCACCAATCTCCCCTGAAACAGGGAAGAGGCAACCTGTATGTAGTATTCATTAGGAGGACCAGGCTACATGTTAACTATTTAAGCATTTCCAATTGTGGTTTTACAAGGAGTTAGAAGTATAATACGGATTAAAAAAAAAATCAAAAAAAACCAAAAAAAACCCAACCCAAACATTGAGAAAGCAAAGGAATTTGCCACTGTAGCTGTCATTAACCAGACACTCAGCCTACTTGATGCATTAATGTAGCTCAATGGCTTAAGTTTGTACCTGGAGGAATTAAAAGGTGAATCCTTTAAGAACCCCCAAGGCCTTTCTTGCATCCATTCCCTTGCAAAACCCAAATGAAACTGCTGTTTATTAATTGGATCAGGGCCAAAAAGGACTACACTGATTCCTGGAAAGGGGCTTTTCTTCCTAGCTGTTGCTCTTAACTTCAATTACCACACTGATATAGTACACGGACTCTCTCTCCTCAAAAAGGTTTCAGCCCAGCTGGTGGTGAAAGGACTTAAAGTGGAGGAGCCTTAAACAAGAGTACTGCCAGATATATTATTTGATACTTGTCTTTTGCTGGTAGATGATAGAAGAAAAGATCATGTCCTGTGTTTCTGTTATGACATATTTATCTTAATCATCCTTCTCTGGGTGAATCTTGATCCCGCAGGTTAAAACCACACTGTGATAAACAGTTACAAATAACTTTCAGGGACCACCCTTTGCTTCGATGTTAAGTGGCATCATTTGACGCACATCCCACTGCTTAGGAGCAGACCCTGGTAGAACAGATTCTTTGGAAAGTTGGCAAGATCTGTCTTGTTTTGTGCTGAGCAGGGTGCAGCCTAGCAGATGCACAGTGGAGTAGCTGCTTGAACTCACTTTCTGGCCCTCTTTTACTTAGCAGTGCAGATACAGTCAGAGCAAACGTGACAGAACATCTGGAAAGAAAAGATGAGGTCAAGACGAGAACTTCCATGGCAGTTTCTCAGCTAATTTCTCAAGGAAATATTTTCCAAAGTTGCATTCTCTTGTCCAGGCTCTCAGTACTGCAATTCTGTTTGACAATTAGGATTAGCTCAGGACTTCCTGACAGGGAAATTACCTCAGAAGGACTTGGCTTGAGCATTTGATTCTAGAATGGAAGTTTAAAAAAAATCTAGCTAAATAAATAACAAGTATTTAAACTAGGAGGCTTGCATTAGTTATTCAATAAAACAACAAACCCAGGTATTTCTAAAGGACAATTACTTGAATTACTTCCTTCTAAGTGCTCCACACTCCATACACTCTGCTGATTGTTCTGTAGATAAAATCTTGCCTAAAGCTGCTCTTTACTTGATTGTTTTATACTATAACACATCTTTAATTGTTCACTTTCCCTCCTCCTCCTTTCTCACTTGAAGTTTGTGGTCATTCAGTGTAAGACAATTAAAAAATGAAACAAAACATATTCAGTCAAACATTAACAGGTTATAATCTTAAGAAGTTATTTTTGGTCCCATCATAAACTGTAACATAAGCTTGGATGGTTTCTGTTGTCCCCAAAAGTCATGAGGGAGAAGGAGAAGCCAAGAGTTGATCTGCACTAGTGACACAAATGTGCTCTAAACCTGTCATAATCAGCTGTTGCAAATAAAGGTCCATCTGCTTTGCATCAATGATGTGTTGAGAAGCAGCTGGAGGATCTCTGTGGATCTGTCCCTAAATATCCGTAAGGAGCCTATTTCCTCTTTACACTGTTATACTGTATGAAGTTCAATTTGCATAATTCCCACCTGTCCTGGGCACCTTTGAAGTGCTGTCAGTTTTATTCATTCTCCTCTGCAATCACTATTGTCTTTCTTTTCCTTGTACTTTCACCACTCTTGTTATTTATCTCCCTTCTTCTATCCCCATCTTTCTTTTTCCTGGGATAGGTCTCCATTCTTTCCTCTTCTCCACATGAAGCAAAAAGTACTCCTTGTGAGCTCTGAGCGGTTTTCTCAGGTAGCCACAGGACTAACTGGCTTTCTGATATTCTGTGTGGCTCAGATGTGGCTCTTGTTTGCTCTTTTACAACATTAATATTCTTCCCGTGAGGCACCCTAGGAAAGGAAAGTCAATATGAACAGTAGAATCAAGAAGAATCTAGTCCTTCATTAACATCTTGTATTTTGCTTCTTGATTTTGTCTTGTACAAGGTAAGAATCCTACACATCAGTTCTAGAAGCAGATGAGTGGCATCAGCAGCAAAGTGAATTTGGCCTCGCTTACATCACTATACAGCTAGTGAAGAGAGATCACTTAGGAATCATGCTCCTGCTTATTCTCCATAAAGATACATGATTCCAGCACTGATGATAGTTACCTTGAGAAAGGAATGCCTAAGTATCACAGTTATCTTGCTGAAATCAATATTTGCATAGCATCACTACTTCCAGGGTCATGACTTCACCAGCTTCTGTACTGCCATAGGACAAAGGAGATGTAATTGAACTATAAACATACTGGTGTGATATGACAGTAATGCAAGGATGCTTATTTTGCTGCTATTTTATGGAGAAGTGTCTACTTTTGATAGTTATATTGTTAATAAACAAGCAGAAATTATGGTCTTCTTCCTGTATTTATCTACTAACAAATTATCCATAAAAATGAGGTACCAACCTTACCTCAAAAACTGAGGCTGTACTCATAAAATTCGCTGATGACAGATGTGAGAGGCATCACAAACAGGTGGTTTTTTTAAATTTTGTACGAAGAAATTAATGATATAGGGAACCACCACAATAGTAATGGGGTGGAACACCAAAAGGAATTAAAAGTTCCTGCACCAGAGATTAAAAAGAAGAATTTCTGCCAATAATCTGGAATAATAATTTAGGAGATTAGCCAGCAGTGAAAAGAACAAACATTGATGCAGCTGAAACATCTTTTCCAGAAGTGATAGGATGTTCAAAACGATGGCAAAGCTTAATTGGAAGGATTCTGTATAATACTGGCAATTCTTCCATTCTAAAATGTGAGTTCAACCTGAAAGATGAAAAGAAGGGCTGCAAAGATGATTATGGAAAGGAGAGCTATCTTATAAGGGGAATTCGGACTTGCTTTTTTGCCTTTTTAAAATGGAGGCTGATAGGCAATACATTTGCTTTCTGTTAATAAACAACAGATGTAAACTTGATGGAGGAGTATAAAAATTACCTATACTGAAGACAGAAGCTGATGTAAAACAAATGTGTACAACCAGGTGTGAATAAACTTCTAAAGGAAATCAGGAGTTTTCTGAACATTAGAGGAATTAGATATTGGAGCAGCATCTCAGGAAGAATTATGTGGGCACACTAAATTAATCTTGTTATAGAATGGAGTTTAATAAATTAAAGAAAGGGATTATACAGCACAAGAACACATAGCAAGAAAATAATGGAATTTTCCACTATTGCTGTTCCATTGAACTTCTGATCTCTAAGCCAGAGCCAGTCTCTGAACTCACATGATGTATTAGTACATAATCAGTGTATCTCCTTGGATCCCACAAGCAAAGTACATAAACTACAAGGCAGACAATTAACGTGAGCTTAAGAGTCTGATCCCACAACCAGAGACTCATTTATTGACATCAACAGGAGTTATGCATATTTATTTGCAGAATTAGCAGAGAATTAGCAAAACAGTTCTTGCATATTGGTGAGCATAATATATTCTGTGTTATTTTATATATTATTGTGGTACTATAACACTTAAAGTGATTTTAACTGAGAATGGAGAAAGTTGATTCCTGGATTCCCTGAAAGGACTAGTTTGGGTCAGGTTCCTCTCAACCAGCTCAAAATACCTAATAGTTAAGCTGAACTGCCTTTCAGTTCATTAGAGAGAAACTTCATGAGAGCAATTAATCATATCCCAAATTAAACATCCAAGATAGATCAGATGAATCATTTTGTGCCAATTTTCCACATCTACCAAAAAAAAAAGTTCATGGTGTCTAATTAATGGTTGAACATCCAATGCCAGTGGGTTCCGCACTTCCAGTTTTCCATTACTTTTCTAATGGAAAGAAAGAGCTGAATGAGGGTCTTTCCTTCTGCATGTAGTTGTGGCTAATGCAAATGGTTTAGTGATATTTCAAAGGACAAGCCATTTACAAGGATCTGGATAGCACTTGAAGCTGAATAAACTCGCAAAATTGCAGATGCTAGTAATCGTGATAATTTACATTATTTACTGTATTTATAGACAGATTTCAACCCCCATTTACCCACAAGGTTAAGTATTATAAATGTATTATTAGGACTTTTTCACCTTGGAGACTTCTAAGAATAGCAGCTGGTTGCCAGACTAGAAGGAGAACCATTCCCTTCTGGTACATTTATTTCTAAAAGTTGTTATTCCTCCATTCATGTTTATATTTCAAATGACTGATCAGATATTAAGTGCAGGAAATAACTTTCTATGCTTGACTGTATCCTCTCTCCACAACAAGAACAGCAGCAGATTCTAACAAGGACTTGGCTACTTTGATGGACTTCGTGTCACTCCTAATTACCCCTCTCACCCAACCAGCCACTCGGGCAAAAACAATGTAAGTGAAAGACAGGAAAAGAGCCTGACAACTCTCAAAGCAAATAGTGTCCAGTTCCTTTCTTGTTTCAGACTTCCAGAAGTGTTTTTCCTACAATCTTTAAACAAGCAGATAGCGCCTGGTCTCCACTTCTTAGCAGAAATCATTAATTCATCTTGTTTGCTTCATATGTTGACAGTGTTACCACACAAACGAAAGCACTGGTCCTACTACAGAAACCCAGGCTCTGTTCCCTCTGAAGAAATTTGAAGAATTCCTCTGTAAGTTAAATGCTACCAGAAGCAAACCAAGAGTTCTTAAAAATGGCATTTTGTTTGCCTTTTCATGACTTCATTTTTCTGATACACCATGTTGACTTATTTGCATGGGTTTCACTACACTGTGTACAACACATTTCACTGCAAGCTAGGGGTCATATCTGTTTTCCCTGAGGGACCACACAATTCGCATGGCCATTAGAACCACTGTACCAAAGGAAATTCATATTGAGGGCTTCAGTTGGTACTGCAAGAACATTCTCATTTACTAGTACCTAATGTACCTAATATATAAGGAAAAATAAAATAAATGGGATGGACCTAGAGAAAATTATAGGCTAGGCAACACCTACTCATGAAACATACTTAAAAGGTCTGAATCACAGAATCATTCAGGTTGGAAAGGACCTCCAGGGTCATAAAGTCCAGCCTTTGTCCTAGCATCTCTCTAACCACTACACCGTATCCTTAAGTGCAACATCTATTCGTTCTTTAAACACCTCCAGAGATGGTGACTCCACCACCTCCCTGGGCAGCCTGTTCCAGTGCCTAAC
>JAVSBS010001417.1:123946-159930 GCA_033124195.1 Coracias cyanogaster
GAGAGAAGAGACCAACACCAGCCTCGCTACAACCTCCTTTTAGGTAGTTGTAGAGGGCAATGAGGTCTCCTCTCAGTGTTCTCTTCTCTAGACTAAACAAGCCCAGTTTTGAAGAATAGCTGAGCCTTTGTTTTCAAGGGCAGTTGAATAAGTTTACAAAAGCAGTCTCCTCAGTCTTTTCTGTCCCTTTTGTCTTCCTTTTTCTCACACATATAAGTACAGGCATGTAGATGTATAGTGGTGTTCTTCAACTTGACTCAAGATACACATATTTAGCAGTGGTCTCAATAAAGGAAATGTTGATTTTTCATCTAAAAATGACTTTAAAAACAGACCTTTACAAGCCTAAAATCTACTTTCCCTTATAAAGGCAGAACCTATCTAACCACGTTTCAGTTGCATTTCCTCTGCTAGATGGCATTACAATGTTTAAAAACAGGCTGGTGATAGTTCATAGCTTCAGAGCTCTTTCCTGTAGTCTAGTAATGTGTAGAATTTCCTCCCTGTCACCAGAAACTCAGTGGAAAGGATCTTGGATTTTCTAACACCGTATACTGAGGATGACAAAGGATACAAAATCCATGTGTGAAACACTGAAAACCTTGAAGAGGTAACATCATCCAGCTTCATTCCTCCAATACTGGTGATAAGCCTATCTATCTATCTATCTATCTATCTATCTCTCTCTCTATCTCTCTATCTATCTATATTCACACCACTGCATTCAGCAGGTATTGGGAAGGTTATCAGCTGCTAAGCTTTAAGCAGTTCTTCCACAATTGTTGGAAGGTTTTCCTTCCTTTTTATTTCTCTTTTCCTTGGTCTTGGTCTGTTAAAGCTAGACTGTAATTGGTGCCAACATTTTGACATTGTCCACATCTTCCAAAACCACGTATAATTATTTATTTTCCATCTACATTTTTAATTGAGACTTCTGTCTCAACTATTTTTTGTGTTATTTGGGTACTTGTATTGCAGTGGGGACATTATTTTGGTTAGCTTTTTCTCTTCCAAACTAGAATCAGCACACTGTTTTTAATAGCAGCACTCTAGTTCTCTCTGTGAGGAGACACACACACATGCTTAGAGAATTCTAAATAATTACTTTGCTTTAGTACTGACTCTAGGGTCAGATTGACCTGGGGACAGAGAGGAAGAATGGTAGCAGCCATGCTTCTACTGGTAGCAGTAGACAGCAATGAAGCATGTGGGAGATGCACTGTCAGGAGCTTGTGACAGAGACATGACTGTCATTGCTGTTAATGTGTTAGCATGGAGTCTCTGTGTTGTGGTTTAGGATGCACTGTAGAAATACATAGTGATAGACTTGACATCCCCTGAAGGATCGATAGGCCAAATGTCTGATTTTTCATTAATCAAATAATTTAGTTTCTGATAAACTGTGAAATAAATTCACCCCCGACTCTGAGTCATTAACAACCAAAGCAAACTTGAGCCCCTCAGGGGACAAATAAGATTAGTGTGAAAAGTACATAGGAAGTATGTCAATACTATGAAAACAAGGCACTCACAGCATAGAGAATTTATTTTCCAAACAATTTATTTTCATTGATTTATTTTAAAAATAATTTCCAAGCTAATCTGGTTGCAGTATTTCAAAGGTACATCAGTGGTGCAGTTCACCTTTCAGAACTTTCTATGCTTAGCACCATTCTGTCATTCAGAACTGTCTGTTCCAAAAGATGCCAATCATTTTAGTTGTAACACAATCCACACAGATTCAGTGCATCTTTGAACACTTGCTTTTAAACTGAAACAACTGAAAATAACGAATGCACCTCACTGTGGCCATAAGAAGAAAGATCAGCATTTTATTAAGGATTCTTAGTCATATCTTGAACTAACCTTATCTTGGTAAACGTCACACTGAATCTTTATTAAATCCAACCTTCATAAATATTTGGATAGCTAGTACGCTACTATTAAATTTAGACAAGGTGTTTCATTCCAAGTACTAATACCATTTTCATACTTGTGTTGTCAAGCATTTTTAACGCTGCTGAGCTATTAAAAAAGACATGTAACAAAAGTTGCTTCAAGTTGTTTTATGAAGCTAATCTGCTCTTGAACATCACAGGCAAAGTCTGCATTACACTTGCATTTCAAATTGTTTATATTTGATTGTATTCCATTATCTCTAAATGAGGTGAGCTCTTCTAGGGTCATGATCTGGTTCTTGCTATTAGTTGGCGTGTTCTACTGTGTATACAAGATAAAGTGTATTTGATAGTCTGTCTTTTTGTTTAAATTTACTGAGGTTGAAAGATAACTGAAAGCGATTTTTCTTCCACTTCAAGGGCTATCATATCAAACACTTTGAGAAATGATTAGGATTCCTTAATGTTTCCTTTATGTAGCATTCAAATCTCAAGACATACAGATTTTAGATGCCACATATGAGATTCCTGCTAAATCAGTGTTTAACATTTAGAGTGCCTGCAGATATAGGCTCTAAGAACAGATGTGCAAAAAGGAGATTTTTTTTTTTCTACTGCAAAGAATTATCATCTTTGCTTTATCATCATTCTCTCCTTACTGTAAAGGCAAAATCCTTTACATAAGGTTATACATCTGGTATTCCCCCAAATACAGCCTTTGCACACCTTGTCACTCCAGATGTGCATCCCATCCTCTTCCACTATGCTGGCCCAAATGTTTAAATAAGCATTTGGCAGATGGATAAGGAAGCTTGTCCGGTTGAAAACTAACCCAGAGACAGATCAGGGAACTACCAAACTGGCCATGAAGTTACACAGTTACTGGCATAGAAGAGTGACAATATGTGGCCACTGTTAAGGAAAAGGCAGCGCTATTCATCATAGCTGCAATGGGGATATATATTAACCTAAACTGATCGTAAAATTACATTCTCTAGTCAGCTGTTTGGAGGCAGCAGAGACATCAACCATTTGACATTAAAACATCACAGCTGAAATACAAGTGGGGATTTAAGGCCTCATTAAGCATGTAATTATTATAGTGCAGCTAGTGGCTGCTCTAACACTGTTTATTTCTGATGAAATACTAACAATTACTTTCTGCAAGACTGCAGCAGTACCAACAACTGACCAAGCTAGACAGTACTCTGAGCTCATACCACAGTGCCCTAAGTTTATATTCAAAACCACTCTGACGGTAGCCTTGAGAAATGGGACTACAGCATTCCCTAGCTTCTAATTACACAGAAGCCACTTCCCAAAAGGACTTTAGCCCCAGTATTCCAGACATTGTGCTGCTCAGTGCAATCCACAGCTCTAATGTTTGCCTAGGTTGACTGTACAACACGAGATGATTTTCCAGAGAAGCCAGCAATCTAGGCTATCGTGTTGGCCAGTAATGAATACTGGGATGAAAGGCATAACTTATATTCTTCAGCTTATATTGAGTTAAACAATGACTTGACTTTGGGATTTTCTGTTGTGAAGCCCTTCCAAGACTTATGCCTGATACGATTCTCTCTTATGTATCTATTCAGCAGTTTAAAAAGCATTTATTTTGCTGCCTTCTATTCTACCAAAAGCTTAAAGTTCACTAGAAATGTGAAGAAATATAAATTCAAGTTTCTTTTGTGCTTCCTTCCAGCTCTGATTTCTCGCAGGAAAGGTCTGAGCACAATGTTGTCAGAGAGCCAGGATTGAGGTTTTCTCAGTCTCACCTATTGAACATATTCCACTTTGCCTCACTGGAGGAGACACTCTTATGCAGATCATCCCACTGCCAGCTGAGTTTCCTCATCACTAGCTTCCAAAGTTATTCTCAGCTTTTCTTTGCCCTAACACTTGTTTAATATTGTCATGTAAAGAAAAACTGCTTCAGCAGAAGAGTTAAAAAGGCCCTGTTTCTCCCCCACCAATAAGGACTCAAAAGTCTGATGATTTTATCTACAAATTTTAGAGATACAGTCTCCAGATCAACTCATGCAGAAGCTGTACGGAACAGCACCTCTTACAGCTCAGGTAAAAACTACAAGCTAGTTACTGAATAAAGAAGAGAATGAAGACCCGATACTTTTGCACAAACAGGTTTCTGTACTAACCACAATGTAGAATATGAGCAACAGCAGATGGGACCTACCCATCAATGACAGCTGTAGGACACATACTCTGGGAATACCCTGAGACACAAGAAGGAGCTATGTGCCTCAGTATGTAGCACTACCAAGAAAAAAGCACTCTGGCAAGCTCAGAACGGCACACCTGTAACAAGCATCTGGAGAGTGAAGTAACTGCTGAGGTGTGAAAATTGACAATCTTGAACCTGAAATGTCTGTAAGGTCTGAATCCTCTTAGGGATCTAGATTTTTGTGTAGTACAATTAGCCTACTACATACTAGGGCA
Source organism: Coracias cyanogaster (assembly GCA_033124195.1). Classification (NCBI taxonomy): domain Eukaryota; kingdom Metazoa; phylum Chordata; class Aves; order Coraciiformes; family Coraciidae; genus Coracias; species Coracias cyanogaster. The sequence continues at coordinate 128,305 of JAVSBS010001417.1, forward strand.
TTTGTTGCATTTCAGTTTGAGTGGTTTTCATTTTAGAGGTGCAGGTCACCACATTGGTACCCTTCACTTCAGCATTTCACTGGAGGTTTTCTTTCTGCTTCCATCTTATATCTGTTCAGAAACATCTCTTAAAGGAACTCCAGAGAAACGGATATCTGTTAAATTGTTAACCTTAGTTCCTTTTTGGCAAATTTCTTCCTAACTTCCTTGGGAAACACAATATCCTCACAGATGAACTCCCTGTTCACAAAATGTACTTTAATAAATTGTGTGGCCTGATGACCTAATGGCTTGAGAGACAGAGTAGACTTAACAAGACCTATGAGTGATGGATTTACTTAAAAAAAGCAATTGGGTCAGGATGTATAGAAAACCTATCGCATAGAGCTGGACATTCTTAACACTTCAGAATTGAGCAGTTACCTTCCAGTAAACCAGCTATGTGGCTTTTCCTATCGCCAGAAGTATTAACTGTCACCAGTGGAGAGAAAGGCGTGTCTCAAATCCTAGTTCTGCTGTCACTTATATCTATTTCACATAATATAATTTCTCTTGCTTTGTGTTAATGTCAGGATAAATGAAAATTCTGTGTTATTTAGTGATAAGGAAATTAATCATTCCCACCACATAAAGCCTGACAGTCTTTTTTTTTTTTCTTTTTTCAAGAAGAAAGTAAGTGGAGGTTGTAAAGACATTAGTCTTTTGTCCAGTGTACCACTTCACAACTGAGTGATAATGATATTTTGGGGGACTTGCTATCCCTTAAATGAAGCTGAAATATGAATTTGTGTACCTCTCTCTACACACAATTTCACACACAAAAATACCCATCCGGAAGAATGACCCTTATATGAAACCACAGTTATCCCTATTGTAAAACTGAACTGAAATATAAAGAGATTAAACATGGGAATATCATGCTTCAAGTTTAGGAACATAAATAAAAGGAACCTGTGTAAATCAGAAGTAGTCAGTCCAAGCTACTCAAGTCAGTGAGCGGAAAAAGGCAATTCCAGAGTGCAATTGAATTAACCAATTTTTAGGTATATTAGGAGAAATAAACCCAATGTTAAGAGCTAAGGACATAGTTTAAAATGGAGAGTTCCTTACTCTCCATTTGGAAAACAAGATTGTCTCTCATGAGATTCTGCGCTGTGTTCAGGATACAGCTGGAGATCAATGGAGAGAGTCTGTACTTGGTCAGAGGGAATTCAAATTATGGCGAAGGGAACCTTTTCTCCTTTAGCCACTTTGCTTTTCTACTTACACTTGTAGATGTAATGAAAGGGCTAAACATTTGTCTTACTTTTTTTTGTATTTCATCCTTTTCTTTTAATAAAAGTTAAAATTACCTACTAGTCCCCACAACATTTTTGCTTTCTCAAAACTGAGGCCCCCGGTTAAAATTGCTCATGATTCCAAGAGGAGCAAACAATCATTTCAAAGCAAGCTGCCAACAAACAAATAACAGCTAGTGCAAATTAATCTGATGAACCTTCCGACGCAGTGACACATGTTCCAGTGTTCTATTTTTTTTTTTTGAGAGGAAATGCAAGTAAAGGCTATAGAAATGGCACAAAGAATTGTTGAAAGAGGAGTTTTCACAAATGCATTTTGTCTTCAAAAGGACTCAAATCTTTATACAGAAATTTTAAAAAATGGAATATAATTTTAATTGACACAGTTTTGGCAGCTGAATTGTGAGAACAGCCCTTCAGACAGATGTTCAGCGGAGGTTTCCAGCTGCCAGCAGAAATGATGTCAGAGCATTGCATAATTCCCTATGTTTGTAAATGGTTGAAATAAACAATCACATCTTTAGGTCAGTTACTAGTAACCAGATTCCTTCCAAAGCTTCTGTGTTATGAACTGAACAGCACTGTGTATCTTATAGCTCATCTCAGTGACCTTATAAGCATGTGGGTTTTGGACATCTGTTATATTTAGAACTGCTTGTCTTAACAGTGTGTACAGTAGGAGGCTGTACAGGTACCAAATTAACCCATTCCTTTTATCTATCCATGATACATAAAAATTATCTCCCTAAGGTCTAATCCTGAAGTTCTCACATCAGCCAAAGGCTAAGCTGCAGTATCAGACTTACAGATCTGTTTCTGCACAAAGTTTCATGGTGTAGAAGTTGCTTCATAAGATAATTTTGTGAGAGCAGAATGGGTGAGCCATTTAACTGTGACATGTTCTCCCACAGCCTCTGTCCTCTTTGAAATATAAAGCCAGAAAGCCAAATTATAGTCTGCGGGCAGCACTTGTTACATCTTATATCTCTTCCATAACCCTTAAAATTCTTTATTTCTTCCCAATTCTAGAGAATACCATCAGATGCAAACACATGTGAGAATTGGAAATTTCATCTGCCTTGGAATTTGTTACAAAACATTTGCCATATTTTATAAATTATAGAGGAAATGTGTACTATAGAGGAAATGTGTTGACTGGAATGAAGAACAATTATATATGCATTTGATGAAATAATACCTGGTTTTGATATAGTAAAAGTGACAAAACCTCCTGTAGCCAGGTGGCTCCATCACATTACTGTGAGTCTAAGAGTAAGGAACCAGAAGACAATACCCATCCTCGAAGCCAGAATTTTCATGCTGTGAAAGGAACTAATCTATTTCAGATTATTTGGAAGTCAATAGGAAATTGCTGACTCTACAAGCAGAGCACTTAGATCTCTTAAGAAGTGCAAAGACATTTTTGTTTACTGACCCTCCCTAATCTTCCCACATGGAAACTTATAGAACAAAAGGGCATTGTAAAGGCAAAGATCAGGACGGACGCTGCATTCATTCATGTACTTTTCCCATTGGTAGCTCAATCACCAGCCTTCATGTAGATGTTAAACTACATATTGGAAAGAACTATTTCATCATGGGTTTTAAACATGTCTGTCCTGAACTGTAAGTCAGAACAAGTTACTGTGGGAGAAACAGAATGAAATATCCTTTTTTTTTTTTTTTCCAGGTGGATAACAAATAGGAAAAACAAAAGAAGTGGAAAAAGAAAAGAGATGGGGAAAATCTATCTGATCCAATATGTAGAAATAATAATTTCATCACAAAAATGTTAATATAAGTATTTATGTATATATTATAGTAATCACTAAGCTTGACTGATTTTCTCAGTGTAGAAGACAATGATTTCTGAAAACTGAAAGATAAAAGACAAAGTGTTGTTTCTATTTGCTACCCCCCCACCCTGCAAATAAAATATATTTTCCCAGCAATTAATGATCATTAATCAAAGTCTAGATAAAAACAAAAAAATTCATCTGTTATATAATACCTTGATTACATGACACTTTCACATACTCTTCAAATATTATGTAAGACTCTAAAATGCGCAGCAGACGTTCTGGTATATAGTTCATAACAGTCTCAAGGACTTCTCTCCCTGCCAGGTCTGAAAGCAATTCTGAAAGGGATTGGTTCCTGTTAGATGTTTATCCGTAGCATATCCACGAACTTAATTCATTGCAACAAAAGGGAAATGATAACCTATCATCATTCTTCCAGGCCATGATACTGGGGCAGAGACCTCTCCCGTGACTTCTTGTCCTCAGATCAGCTTACTGAATCAATCATTCTTTGAGGACAATGAGGGAGCTTTCTCTGAGGAAGAAGCTACAAAACTCAAACAAGTTGCTCATGGGCGGATCATGGGAAACAAGTTGTGAGGTTATATTTATCTCTACCTACATTACAACTACAGTTTCTCTGTTGACAAATTTTAAAAGTTTTACAATACATATTGATAAGTATGGGTCAAATGTTAGATGATAAAGGAAACCTGGAGAAGAGAGAGGAAAGACTTGCTAAAATTGAAGGCTGCTAATATCCTTTCTTGATAAGGATTTCAAGCTATTTTGAGAATAGAGTTCATAATTTTCTACTCCTTCAAAAGCCAGTAGCACAAGTCTTCAAGGGCAAAATTAATTTTAAATGGATGCTTCACCATATGTATAAAACCGTCTCGGAATTAAATAAATCTCTAATTAATTTGAAATTAATTTTAAATTGAGACTTTACCATGCATATCACATCTTCTCTGAGCTAACGAAATCACCTATTTTTGTTAGAGGTTTTCAAATGTATGGATCTGAATTATGGCTCATTTTGAATTTGAATTACAGCATATGCAAAGGGGCCGACTTCATCCATGTCAGAAAAAGAGAAGACTTTCATTACCACAGAGTAATGAAAAAGGGCAGCCAAATTTTTCCTCACTTGAGGCAATGTTGTCTTAATGCACAGAATGTCCATTTCTGTCCCTGTTTATCTATAAAAGAAGGTGTAACATTTTTGTTTGCACCTGCACCTAATTAAATCAGTTCCATAGACTTCACTGTTGCAGAACCAGATACTTACTGGAGATGACCAAAGAAGGAGTTACAAAAGTCAGAAGTTGAAGCAGGCAAGTACAGTTCTGTTGTAAAGGTCTCTGTAACTACCCATACAGGGGAAAGCAACTAATGGGCCAGATCACCTGGCATAAGGTAAAGATACTAGAAAAAATGAGGTAGGGCAGCCTTTGGTTGCAAAGGAAGCCCCAGGGCTTCCCCTTGCCTTCTGCAAGGTCTATAAAAGGCCTCCTACTTAGAGTATTATGCCAATGAGAAGATGGAAAGAAGAATGGTCCCCTCTCAGAAATTAGGGCCTCTTATGGAAATCCCTTTTTCCTGCTTCTTACTTTACCTATTAAAGCCTATTAAATCCTGTTTTGTTCATTATTGTTTTCAATGCGCTAAAAATAGGGATATAAATGGCTCCATGATTTCTGACATAAATATTTGGTCTGAAATTTCCTGATTTACCTAAATAACATTAACTAACATACTCCTATGATAGGTCTCTGCTACTGGGTGCAAGTATTTGTATTAGAGATGAGCTAATACCCTTTCCCATCCCTGTACAAAGAATTGCACTGACTGCCAAATATTTCAGACTTCCTTTGAATGCATATTCCTGAGCTATGTTATAGTTAAGTTGTTTACTGGGCATGATATATTGCCAGGCGGACCTGCTAACTACTCCTCTGCTTAGGAAATCATCAGTAAGTTTCAACCACCCTCATACTCTGGTAACAATGTCACTGGCAGAAGAAAGCATAAAAGTTTCAGATAATAGCCCAGGATTTAGCAATTCATCGGTTAGGTTTTCTGCTTCTTCATGAACATCTAGTGTGACATTAGATCATCATTTAAGCACATATTCTCACTGATCTTTGGGAGTCTTATTTACTGTGACTGGAACATAAAAGCCATATCCAAAGAAAAAGTTAGGCACTAGAACTCACAGCCAAATGCATGGTGCCAAGTGCTTGTCCTGCCTAGGAAATATTTAGTCTCTCTGGATGGGTTTCACAATAAACTTTGTTCTAAATTAACTAGCTGAAAACACTGAAGTAGATGTGTACCAGAAATCTTTCTTCCAGATACAGAATCTTGCCTGAAGTAGAGATCACCGTGAAGCTGGGTATCACAACCTTGAAGTAATTACCTGTGCTTTGATACTGTATTGCTCCTTCTAGACATGAGGGACTAGGTGACTTTTTTTTTCTGAAAGAATGGCAGGTGTTTATATTAGAATTTGGTGCTTGAGGTATTCACCAGGAAGAAGGAAATGGAGGTACATCTCTTCTCTCCTGTCTTGGAGAGGAAACAATTCATACTTCCTTGTCTTTCTTCCAAATGTTACGTGTACCACGTTACAGAACAATTTGAATAGAGAGTCCTCTTCTTCCGGTACACTTGGAATGATTAAGAAACCAATACTAGGTTCTTGGGTCTATGAGGAGAGTAAGTACCTCAGATGTCACTAGCAGTAGAGTTAGTTTTATCTAACTTAAGACTTTTTGTGGTATAGACACCTACAGCAGAGCTTGTCACCTTAGGCTTCTTTGAAGACAGTGAGAGAAATACACAGGTATGATTCATCCGGCCTATTTTAGGTAGCATTTGGAGGTATCTGCATTTGGTCATGTGCATCCCATCCATGTTGTCGTTCTCCTCTGTAGCCAAGAATGTCGGCTAGACACCAAAATAAGATCTCTAATGACATGATCCCTGTGTGCTTTTGAAAATATCACTTTGATATATGATATGCTAAATCGTACAGGACATACTTTATCGTTGATATTTTATTTTTCTACAACCAGTACATTCTGATAGTGAACAGATTTTTAAAAGCAGTCACTAAAAAGGATGGTGAAACATAACCAGTACAAAATTATGGGTGTAGTCAACCTAATGACAACAAAATAAACATATTCTAGGACAAAATGTTTACAAAAACTCCTGTTCATAGTTCACCTCTGATAAATAGACCTTTACTAAAGCTGACACAGTTGTGTCAATCTTTGATGATGGTGAAAGCTGCAGGTCTAGCAGAATAACTGCAAGCAGCATAAATCAGACAGTTTTATATATTTCAGAGAGAGCAGAATAATTTAGATTTTTGAAAACATTTGTATTGCATATTAGCAAGTTCATTTGAATTTCTCACTTTTCTCTGGGTAAAGATGCTTGAAGAAATACTCATAGAAAAAATGCTTTAAAGAGATTTTAGTCTAGGCCAGTGTATATAGCTGTCAAGGGTAACACAAGTAGCATGATTTAAAATAACGCCTAAAAACTAAATGTTATATATAGCGTATTTATAAAACAGTGTTGAACTAACTAAATGGAATACTTTATCTATATTTTTACCCATGGAGAATATGATGTCTAAAACCTAAAATTTCCAGAGAATTTGGTTGGCTGACTGATTAGCTTATTATGGTGAAAACTTTGTAAAACCAGAATCATTTTGCTTAAGGGTAAACTGGTAAGATAGGATTCCCCACAGAAGTGATACAACTCAAAATCCTTTAATTCTCCAAGAACAGGGAAGCTTTTCTTATTAATCCCCCCAAAACGAAAACAACGAAAGAGCAAACCTGCCTGAGCAGGTTGTCGGGTTGTGACAGGATCTCCAGGAAACTTTCAAGGGACTCTGTTTCTCATGTTGATTTTGTGTTTCAGACTTGTAGATAACTAAGCAGCAGTACAAAACACTAATGTAGATATTACTTTAGATTAGTTACTGTTTTTTTGGTTTTTTACTTTTTGACACTGTATCATGTGTTCTCTACTAATTCTGTGCCGTTTTTGACACCTTTTTACCTAGTATAGACAGTTACATGTAAAGACCAGATTCTTTTATACGTAGGAAAAAGAATATATTCATTTTGAAAGGGACTTGTAGAAACACATATAAGACAGCTTGTCTACAATAACAACTTTCCAGAGAATGTTGACTTGCTGCTGCTGATTTACTCAGTATTATTTATCTGTGATAATAACTCAGGCAGTTCTGGCTTGCATGTCTATAAGCAGTATATTTACATTTGAACACCTCTGTTTACAGTTCTTTCTTCATTCTTTTAACATGATATTTTCACTTGTGCTGTCATTTTCTTTTGATATGATGTTAGATGTTGGTGTGCTTGCCCAGCCATGTCTTAATTACTTTAAATGACATGTTGTGTTTTGAGTCTTAGCAAAGTCTTGACCTTGGAGTGCAGCTGGGTCTTCTACTAACTGGAAACGTGGGAAATCATAGAACGATATTACAGAGCTGAAGAAGCGTGGGTGTTCAAGGCGAAAGCAGGTGTTTCCTTTTGGTGGTCCAATTTTCCACATGAGAAACTGAAGGCTACCCAACAAAAAAACCTCCTCACACATGTCTCTCACTTCATGGCATTGCATGAAATCTAATGTTCGAAAAGAAAAGCCTGAAAAGTTAAAAAAAAATAGAGAGGTATTATGACATGCCAGCAGAGGCCAGAGAATTAGAAAACAGTTGTGCTTTTCATTAGACTGTCTTCTCATATCCAAGCTTTGAAAGAGGTAGTTTATAGCACCTTTTCTACCATGGTTCAAGAAAGGAAACAAATCAGGTAGAGGTTGAGCTTCAGGTAGAAGGTAGAAAATTAGAATAGAAAGACAACAACTACTACAAGCAGCATTTTTGTTGTTGTTGAGGGCCAAATAGTCTGAAGGAATGGGCTATGTGACAGAATGACAAATTATTTCTTAGCACTTAAACTCGTTCTTCATTTTGCTGCATCTGATTTCTTTCCTTGCAAATCTTCCTGAATTTCATAACTATAATTAGTTTAGTGTTTGTGAAAACTACCAAGATAAGAGTCTAGTAGATAGGTATCTTCCAGATGGCAAACAGTAAAGCAAGAATGGGCATAATTTCACACCAACCTTTACTAATGTGTAATCATGAAAAATAGGTAAATGTGATATTTGTTAATTTTTCTGTAATCATAGATATGGTGAATGCATGTGTCATATAGTAACAACAGTAATATCAGACTTTACAGACAATAATAATTACTTCCTTAATAGGATTATTTTAAGAAATATTAACAATGCAATATTTTTCCATAATAACACTGAAAAGCCAATACTAGGATGCTCACCTAGGCAGGATGGTGATTATAATTCAAAGATGTAGGAGCACCTTGAATAATTATTTCAGAGGGAGTTGAACTTCCAATGTACTTTGTTAGCACCTATGAATAATTCACTCAGATAAGGACATCATTTCTACCCCACAACCATATACATGTTCCTAGTAATGTCAAATACTGGAGAATAGATACACAATCAAAATCAAGAAAGAACAAGAATGAAGAAATCCTCCTCCATGCCAGAAGTACATGCATCAAGCTCTAATCTTCTGCATATTCATAGAGTACTAATACATATTTCAGTTTTTGTTTATCTTTTTATCATTCAACAAAGGAAAGTGCAAACTCCTGCACCTGAGAAAGAATAATAACGGGAATAACCCATGCATCAATACAGGCAGGGGGCTGACTGGCTAGAAACCAGCTCTGCAGAGAACGACTAGAGTTCCCAGTAAACATCAGGTTGAACAGAAGCCAGTGATACGCCCTTGCAGCAAAGGCGGCAGACAGCATCTTGGGCTAGGAGTATCACTAGCTGATTGAAGGAATTGATCCTTCTCTGTTCAGCACTTGCAACAGCATGTGTAGAGTGCTGTATCCTGTTTAGGACTCTCCAGAAATAAAATGGTGAGTCCAGCAGAAGGCCACTGAGAGAGTCAGGGTACTGGAGCACATGAGACATGAGGAGATGCTGAAGGAACTGGGATTGTCCAGTCTTAAGAACAGAAGACTAAAGACGGCTGTTACTGCTGTCTTCAACTACAGGATAGAAGGACATAGAGAACACAGAGCCTAAATCTTCTTAGATGTGCACAATGATAAGACACAATGGACAAAAAGTTGGAGCAAAGAAAATTCTCAAGCAATTATAGAAACACTTTTTACTGTGGGCAAGGCCACTATAGCAGGTTTCCCAGAGAGGCTGTGGTCTCTCCACCCCTTCAGATATTCAAAACTTGACTGGACTCGGCCCTCAGCAACCTGATCTAGTTAGCCTGCTTTGAGTGTGAAGTTGAACTAGATTGCCTTTCAGAGGTCTTTTCCAACCTGAATTATTCTGTGATTTTGCTCAATTTTCAGACTCTTTAAAATCTATTTTAGATTGTTTATGATCTCTTTCAAAGTTTCTAAGATGATATTTGAGAACCATTTTCAGACTCATGCTTTGTTTTGTTCTCTTAGGTCACATAACATCTTTCTCAAAGTTTGTTTACCTCTTCTAAGAGATGTTAAAGGTAAGGATTTCAGAGGAAGCAGCTGTTCATGTGTAGATAGTAAAATACATTGTCCAACCTTTCATACAAAGTGTTTTCATCCTCTATACTTCAAGGGCAATAATGTTCTATATCGTTAGTCACCTGTATTGGGACTAGTGAAAGCAAATGATCCAGCTCAGATGTAGAACGTTTCCTTCATTATCTCCTACAACACATCACATTTTGTTTTCATTTTAGTTCTTACGAAAGATAGTAAAACTGTCTGAGAACTTTACAACCACTTATTACACTTTAGATTTTAACAGGTAAGTAAGATTTTCCGTTTGTAGAAGAATAGTGATGGGCAGATGCAGATTTTCCTCAGATCACACTGCAGAAGTCTAATGGAATAAAAAAGGGAACTAACCATGTGATCAATGGTGACTGTCAAGACTCTTGGTTTACAGTTAAAGCTTTAAAAGTAGGATCATAAATGTAGGAATACAGTCTGACTTCAGGCATGTAGGTCAGGCACTGCAGTGAGAATCAGTTTTGCCCTAGGCTACCTCTAGAAGATATTCCAGAAACCCAGTAAGGTCTTACATGGTTTGCCTCAACTCACTTAATTTTGACCATCTGAAACTGACCTGTCTTAACAAAGGTATTTGTCTAGTCTCCACCTAATATAAAAAGAAAGAGACAATTCTCTCAAAATTATTTTTCCCAGTTTTAGGATGGGACTGTTGTCCCGAGGGGCAGTCTAATTCTTTTCAGTGGCTATTTCTCTGACACATGCCAAAGGCTGAAGAAGGTTATTTTTTGCTTTTGTTAATGAAGATACAAGAAAAAAAAAATTATATTCCTTCGCAAAATTTTGTGGTACAGACAACTAGGTAGTCTAGAGGGCTAGAGGCTATTATTTTCTATGTATAAGGAGATATAGACCAAAAATTCCAAAGTCATAGTAAAAAACAACCTAGGTGTACTCTTATTATTAACTTATTTCTCTCCCTTGTGCAAATTTTGAATGTCAGGAAACTACTTTGTTCTTAGTAATTAGTTTTTGACCCCAAACCCTTTATCTCTTACAGTATTTGAAAGAAGGTGTGCCTTTAAATTATCCAAAGGATAATTTAACTGTTTTTTTCAGGATTATCTCATTGAAAGATTTTCAGAAGGAAAAAATATTTTTGCATATTATATTAAGAAAAGTAAAAATACTATTTAAATCCAAACTTTTATCAATATATTGACTACTTGAGATAGTTCTTTAAATACACAGTACTTCATCAGTGAAATTGTTTCTAATTTCTATTTTAAAATAAAAAATACTAAAACGTGTAACTGTCAATGTGCAGTTGACCAAATGGTCAAAATCACAAGAAATCAATTTCCTTTACAATTTTACTAGCTATATAGTCTGCTCTTGGATTTATATATCATTTACATATTAAGTTGAAATCTGTCCCTTGATTTCTGCTGTGCCAAATATCTTTCATATTAAGCTTAATATAACTTCTGAAACTCTTTATAATGGTTGAAGGGTATATTTAGCTGAACAGTAACTTATAATGATCTTCTGATACACAGAGCGATTATAACTGAGTGATTCATCTCTGAAGGATTAAATATGTCCCCACCTCTAACTGCATGTGTTCAAATATTATATTAAACTGGGGACATAATCTTCCATTAAAAAAACATGATGCAGGGTAATTTTAAAAAATATGTTCTTCATGCTGATCATTGAAAACACCCGTCAATCGTTTTTAGAATGTTCTTCACTGTCTCGTGCTTACTTCATATGCAGAGAAATGATTGATCTCACGTTATTTCAGGGATTAGAGACTTACTGTGTAGTCTGCAACCTGGTCACACAGAAATACTCACAATCTGAGCAAAACTATTAGATGACTGCTTGGGGGAAAATTCCCCAGCCAATGATAAATAGCCTCAACAAAGAGGTTTCTTCTCCTCTTCTGTCTCCATTTGCACAGGGCTTGACCATGAATAACAGCTTTATGAATCTCATAACTATATTTCAGTAGAAGAGATAAAGCTTCTTTACTGTGTCCAACACTGAATCCTAATGGCACAGGGAGCTGATTAGCGTACCTGAAAACATTAAAATATGCTGTAGAATACATGTCTATGACTAAAGTACTTCACTGGAACAAGGCACAGTCATTTTGATACTGACATGTTTGTTCAAAACTAAATACTGGACAAAAACAACACAGGCATTGTGTGCAGTACAGTTCTATGACAGATAATCAGCATAAAGGAGTGAACAGCAAGGAGATAGATAATTTGACCAAATCACACAGGAACAGAAAATCTAGGTAAGAATAGTGAGTGAAAACCCTGCTCCACGAAAATTGTCCTGGAGCCTTTATATCTTGATACTGAAAAACAAATTCTAGGTCTCATTTGAAATGCCATAATGGCAACACAAAAAAGAGACTTATAAATTAGGCATTACAACAAACAAAACTATTTAAGCTGCAGGATCTATTTTTAAGACGTCATTCAAAGCAGCTACACATAAAAAACTCCAGAGAGCTCAAATTTTCTGTGTTAAAGGATAAAGGGCAACACTTCTTCACATTCAAGGATTCTATTTCAAATGAATGCTTAAACCAGGAAGCTAGTTTTTCTGGAAATTTAAGCTTTGAAGCTCCAGTTGCTTCTTTCTTTAACTTCTTTTACATACCCAATGCAAAAGATGGGCAGGAATCCTAATTTTTTTTTCTAGTTTATAGTACCTATTTTTACAACAATTAAAATGCCCACAGGCTGTTGGGGTTTTTTTCCCTTTGTAGTACACACCATTTGCTTCAGCATGTGTAAAAGATTAATGTTTAGCTAAAAAATGAAAATCGACTTCTACCAGTTCTTTTTTCCTTCAGTTGTAGTTATTTGGCACTGCACTGTCTAGAATCAACTGCTTTCATCAGGCCAGAAGGAAGGAAAGACTTAGTTTACAAAGCTCTGCTGTTGCTGGCACTAATATTTTAACAGTCAAGAGTGAGTAAAGAAGGAAAATGTGAACAAAAATGAATTAAAATGTCTGCACAAAACAAAATAGTAAAGCTTAAGACTGTAATTTCATTCTCACAATAAAATTGTTCCGCAAATCATATATGTACCTTGACCTATAACATCACTATTTTATTAAAATCAATGGCAGAATTCATGAAAATTGCAGTATGAATGTCTATGAATCCTTGAAAGTATAAATTATCAACATGGTTACTTCATAATCTTAGTTAAGATTATATTTTGTTTTGATCTCCAGTTCATTGCTATTTTACAGGCAAACAAGACACTGTTTATTGGAAGCTTTAACTCAGCAAACTAAAGACAAAATTCTGAGCCTTTTGTTTTGGGTAGTAACACAGAATTTGAGCAGCCCTTCTGGTTTCCCTAATTCAGTATGTTTTTGCACACATAACTTCAGCTAAGAATATGAAATTTGGAAGGTATCAACCTCAAGTCATGTAATGCACTAGGCAAATCTTAAACATTGATAAAACAGCAGGTGAAAAAAAAAAAAATAGCACTGTATCCAATATGCACATTACTGAAAGGAGTAAAGGAGATTACTAGACATGACCCTGAAATTTGTTAGAGATAAATGGGAGCACTGTGCAGAGAAAAATGTTATAACTATCTTTAGGTTCAGGTAAGGGAGTCTGTGTATGAGAAACACTCTGAGAACTCTGTCATTGCATTATAGTTGTCCAGGCTTGAGGGAGAGGGTCAGTATCTGAGACCTCTGAGACCAATGACTTTGAAGCACCTCTATCAGAATGAATTATTGTAAGTCTCACAGATCCAGTTATTCAGAGCTGAACCAAAATGTTCCTCAGATGTAGGATACACACGAGGCTTCAATAGACAAAGTTTGAGAAGGGGTGAGCTGAGATCAGTCCCACAGAGAAAATTAATAAAATAAAATATGGGAAGTTTAGATGAGGTTCTTTGGCATATTTATACCTAACTGGGTATTTTTTATTGCTTAGTAACTCAGAAAGGGAAAATAAACATTCACATTATTAGTAGTCTGTTACTAGCTCTTGGTTAGACTGAATATTTCAAATGCACCTGGAACTGTGTGTTGAGAAAAATGGTGTAAGTTTAATGACTAGGATAGTGGAATGTGATAAGATAAAGCTCTGGAAAAGCTGCAACAAAAGACAATTTCGACATTTGCTACTGGTGACTATATAATTTTTCCATCTCTGATGGATTCTATGGCTCCTTTATGAAGAAAGCTAGACTCAAGGTTTTTTACTAGGAATGAATGATTGGGCTATTCACAATTATTGTCTGCACATTATGCTGTAGACATTTTTTACACAGAGATGCTTTATTGCTTGTTTTCTGTTAGTGCCATAAAGTAGTATGACAGGTTAATTGAAACTTTACATGTAAATGATCTTTCAGACCCACTTCACTTGTATGCATTTAAAGGAAAGCAGTCTTTCAGAGTAGGGTTTAGCAACAGTGGTGTTTCTTTGATGTCCTTAGCTGCATATATAAACTGTTAAATATGCTTAAATGACATCTTATACCAGCTTCAATATTGACATTAAAAAAAAAAAAGGAAACCCTTGTATTGTCATGTACAGGAATAGCTATAATATAACTGGATTTTTGTCTTTTCTCCAGAAGAGTTATAACTGGAGAGGCACACCAACAGCTGCAGAGTCTGCCTTGTTCTCAGAGGAGCTTTCAGCAGAATAAATTATGAAGCTGCAGTAAGCTCTGTATGGGGGTTATGTTTGATCTTTGACCATGCTGACAGCCAAAGCTCTTATCATCTTGCTCAGCAACAAGTCAAATTGGGCTTTAATTGCTGTTCAGAGAACAGTGCACAATTAAACACACGTGACACAGAAACTAGTACAGGGCAGAAAGGAACCAGAGACGTCAAGTAGTCGTGAGACAACCCTTTTTTTATATATATACTCTGTTCTAAGGACAATGTGAGCTTTTTATGTAAAATAAAACATTCATAAAGTTTTCCTCACTACCAGGCACTGCCCCCAAAACTTAATGCTTAATAACTGCTCATTATCAGTGGTAGCTTGAAGAGTGTTCAGATCAAATCTGTATGAAAAAGGCCATCAAACCACCCCGTCAGGAACCATTTGTGGTCTACATTTCCTTAATTCACTTTCTTAGCGGTTGGCCGCTGAAATATGTAGATAAGTTCAAATTAGTTAAAGGTATGAGGTACTGCACTCAAGTGAACGAAGTTCTTTTTGTGGATATTCTTATTTAGCTGTGCTTCCTTTAATAAATGTTAGTGTCTAGACAAGCATATCATCTCTTGTACAACATTACCCCAAAAACGTTACCCATTTTCCTCACCTCAGTTCTTTCACACTTGTCCAGAAACTACAGTTAAGGTTTAAGTTAATTTTTCTGATATTTTGGTAACAACTGACAAGCAAAGAGTAATTTTTCTTAACCAATGGTAAGAACAGGGGCAGAGTTTGTAACAGTGTCTGCATTAATAATACTTGCCAGATACAAATTGTAGGCATAAGTACATAAAACACATCTGCCTATTCAAAAAACAGAGACAAATCCAAGCACATTTGATATCTTAAACTTCTGTAAGGCAAGCTATAAAGACCGGAAAGCTGTAAAACCACAAAAGCCCAATCAATTGCAAACACAGGCCAATGTAAGCATGGGACCAAAGCTGGAATTCCATTTTAAAAGTAGAGACTATAATTCCTACTAAATGGAAAAGAAGGGTTTTTTCCAGGACAAAGCAAAGCATTGTATGACAACCCAAGTCCACCAAGTTCACATTCGTAGATGTTAAAGGTTTGAATCAAATTGACAGCAAAAGAAAAGCCATTTACCTACAGCCAGCTCAATGAAGCCATGGACTCTCTTCAGTGATATCCTGCAGCTCCTGTTGTAACCAAGAAGGGGAATATACCTAACCCCACCCAAGATCTGCCCAGTTATCAAGGCCTCAAGCCTGGTATTGCCAGGTGAATTCTTTCAAATTCAAGAAAGATATACATTGCTCACTTCTGTTTCACTTTTTTTTTTCTTTTTAGCTAATAACATTTTTTTTTAATTATCAGATGATCCTTAATTATATTTCATTCAAGTAAAAATTTCAAAGATTCCTTTAGGAAAGAAAAGGGTTTTATATCCAAAAAGTTTTGATCTTCCAAGACCTTTCTCCTCTGTTCTGCACAGTGGTGGAGAGGTTTAGAAAAAAATACTTTTAAGCCTAAGAAAGATGCATAAAAAGATGCACCTATCCAAATATAAGACAGGGATTAGGATGTCATCAGTGTAGGTATAAGGTTCTATTCTTACTGAATTCTTGGAGTGGCTTCAGATTAAGTACTTTACCTTTGAAATGTATTTCTTAAGCTGCAAGCACCTGATTTCATCTCTTGCTATTTGTACGCTGTGTTTAACTAAGTTTACAAAGTTACTTGTGTCACATAACAGAAGAATCTAAATCTACATTTTTTTGCTTATAAAATTTCTGTTGAAGATCTTGCATCAAGTTCTAGCCGAGTACCTTGAGTAGAACCTCATAAACACCTGGCTGCAAGGTTACCTGAACTTATCCCCAAAAATTCATCATAAGTAGACATTTTCATCAATTTCCTTTTAAAAAGGCTTGTCAATTTCTTTTTTTTAATTTTGAGAAACTATTATTTTAAATATAAAAGATTCCTGATCAGTTCTGCTTTTCTTCCTGTTTCAATCACATTTTCTTTGTCTGCACTTTCAGATAAGGTGCCTCAGCTCTATTCTTTTAATCTATTTCCTTTTAAGGAAATAAGCACAGGTTACAGTGATTCTTGTTATACCATATTTAATTAAAGTAATACATGAAAGATACCAATTACAGAACACCAGATGCCATGACCCAGAAGTCTTCAAAAGAAAGGAACAGGCATAACTGATAAGACCTGGGTAGAACTTATTTATGTTCAAAGGCATGTTTTATAAAAAAAAAAAAAAAAAAAAAAAAAAAAAGTACTTGAAGCACAATGCTAATCTTACTTTTTTAAAGAACAAACAATTTCATACACCTATCTAGTATGTGATTTGGGGCATGAGAGATGGTAATCAGTTCTTTTTAAGAGCTTACAAAGTCTTTATCATATTAATAAACTGAGTGAGAAAATGGCACTCTGACAGGTGGTTAGACGTATTTACTTCTGTTTGGAACTGCAATTAAATGTGAACACTCAAGTATTGAAGTGTCCAGTTTTTCACACAGCTTTATCGTACACGTGTAACATATTAGACAATATACCCAGGCATCCAGAACAGGACTCATCTCATGAGTCAAAGATTACAGGGGTTTGGGGCCCAACAGCTCTACAGGGTATAAAAAGTACATGCAGTGAAAAGGGATAGCTAAAATCTGCTAGGATTTCTTGGAGAAAATTGAGATAACTCTTAGAAAATGTAACAAATTCAAAATGTAGGTGTTGGAATCTGAATTTATCATCAGCTGCCTTTCAAACTTCCGTCTTATAAAAAGAAAGCTCTTTTATACGAAAGACAGAAATTACTGTCAAAATAATAAAAGCTTTGGTGGTTTTTTAATCAAGGAGATCAAATAAATTTCCAAACACTTAACTAAAATTTATGGCATTTCTGGAAGGAAGTTTTGCTAATCTCATTTTACACTTGAGGTCACAAAGACACAAAGTGAAACTACCTTCTCTGTAGAGTCAGATTTGTGTCCAGATTGTAAGCACGTCCATGTTGGTATGTTAGTGTAGAGGTAGGATTCAAACACCTAAAAAAAGGTGTCTGGTGTTTTTTGGGATGACTTCTCACTCCTGCTACTGAATCAGAAAGGCATGGTAAGTCTGGAGGTCTCTGTGTTTGTCTGTGACATGAAATGGCACTGCCAGTTCAGGTTGTTTGCAGTGCATGCTGCATCTCTGCCCAGCAGAATACATGTGAGTGAGCTAAGGGACTGCTGTGGTTCATGGACATCTAGGGTTCTGTTCAGTTTTCTAAACATAGGTGTTTACTGCCATTTGAAGTTCCCCAGAGAATCTAAGACACCTTCATGCAGCTAAGAGGCCTGTCAGAGGACCTACCGGAGGCCTGCACTGCTGACTGGCAAGTGAAGGACAGTAAATGAATCAAAACTTAATCTGCACTGTCAATGGCAGCTCCAGAAATGTTCAGCTCATCCTGAAACGAATGGCATCCTGAAATGAGCTGAATGACTCCCCTGAGAACACTGTGTTCGTTAGATCTCTGTTGCTTATAGAGCCTATCTCAATCAAGTATAATGTCTACCTATGTTGACTACAACCTGGACTCCATATAAATATGTGCACTTTCATTCAGGCATCTAACAAAATGGATTTGAATCTCATCCCTAGGGCTCAAAGTAGTTCCTTCAAACTAGAGGTCACTAGTGGCAGTCAAGCTATGGCTGCATATCCATATGCATATCCATATACGTTCATAAAGGCAAGTCTTGTATCATACCTATCAGTCATATTAACCATGTTTAGTCCATATGCACCAAAGGGTTTCAAATGACAGTAGATTCTTAGATTTATGCAAATGAATCAGGCTCTCAATCTCAGAGCTGGCACCGCCAGCCCATGCTCTTGACTGCTGCCTTTATGCTGCCATGAAAAATCTCATAGAAACTTTTGTCCTTAAGGCAGGCACCTGACAGCCCTGTGTATCTCCATCTTCATGTCACGTACGCAGATAACACTTCTTTAAATCTTGGTTAGATTGAGTCTTTCAACAGCTGGGCTGGGGAAGTTATGTCTGCAGTAATGACATATGAATTTTGAACGAAGGAAGTCTGATCTAGAACCTCATAAAATACGTAGCTGAGGCTTAAGTTTAGAGGGATCATTGATCATTGGGACTTCAAATTATGTTATTTTTTTCTTTGAAATGCAACAATGCACTGATTTTAAAGTTCATCAGCTTGGTTATGGAAAAACATCTTATGCACCTGACAAAAATATGACACTTAAAAAACCAGCCTTTGCCAATAGAGTATACGGAGAAGAAATATTGTTTTTCAACTGGTTAGCTCTAGAACTACTCTGAGAATATTGACTAAAACATATTGAAATTAGATAGACGATAAGATTCTGAAAAAATACCGATAATGTAAAGCTAACTCAAGGAAGAGCTACATTGTGCTTTGGCGAAGGGCTACAAAATTTATGTTCTGCTTTGACATTATAAAGCAAATGGAGAGCATTGTCTTCTACAAATTAACTGTTTCTTAAATGTAATTCTGTATTACAACATATTTGAAGATAAAAACACCTAAGGAGAAATTAATAAAAAGAACAATTATTAAAGTTATCTTAAGAGTAGGACTGTGTGAGAAGGGATCTTGTTAAAATCAGTAGGATCAAGTTCTTGCTTGACTAAGGATTAGTCATGTGACTGAGAACAAGTAACATTTCACTATTTCCTCATTGTTTTTAATGCCAAAAGATAAGGTGCTAGTGTATGTTATTTATTTGACTTTGCCTCCGGCTTTGAGGCTAATAACAAGCAATGGTAATGACAGATATTACAATGCTATTCGATGAGGGATCCCTTACGAAACGAAGAAATGATAAATACAGAACTTAATGCAATCCCCTTGATGAACTCTAATCTTCTGTTATTAATGAAATAAAATTATTTTTTAAAGTTCAATTAAAAAATACGCATCTACAAATTAAATTGTAAAACGAGCCTTTCACACAGGCCTGCTCAAAGGCCAGTCAAGATCCAGGGAAGGGTTAAATGAAGCAGTGGGGTTTTTTTAACTGAACACTATTCATCACATGAACATAATGGCTGATGATTGTTAAACACTTACTAAGCAAATCACCAATATCACATACCAGGCTGGTAGTTTGGATGCAAAGAGGAGCCTGCAGCAGATTTTTCAAAAGCACAATCATAGCTTAGATATACATTGGTTGAGAACTTCATTGAACAAAATGTTTCAAAGAGATGAGGCAATGGTCAAAATATGTCCTTTTTTAACTGGGCAAAAATAGTACTATTTTACAACCAATGAAAGGTCAGTTATAAAAAAAAAAATATTGAAAATTATGTTAAATTAGTCCCACCCCTGAACTAAGTTACTTTTCTCAGGAATTTCTAAAGTTAATTCTTCAATCAGAAGTAAATCTCTAAATCAGCACATTCCAAATTTCTAAATAGTGTAAATTTCAATAACTGTGACATAGAAGTCATACATTATCTAGATCTCATTTTATATACTTTTATATTGTTCCAGTGTTGCCAGACTTACCTCAAGAGAACAAGTAAGTTTTCCTTAATGCCAACAACTCCAGAGGCACAAAATATCACAGCAGGAAAAACTGATATTCATGCAGCACATGCTATAAACTCTTTCTTCCTCCAAAAGTAACTCACATTTTGAAAAGCCCATTTGCTGTAGTACTTTATTAGGGTAATGTGAAATATTGCAGGGATGGGGTAAGCTATCTGAATCCCTGATTCACTGAAAGGATTATTCTACTTTATCTCTCCATGAAATCATTATATGTTTAATCCAATTTAACGTCCTGCATTGTCTTGGCATTGTTCTAGCATGCTGAGAACTGCAAATGTTCAGGCTGTCAAAAGAATTGGGTGCTAATTCATTGCCTGCCAGTTTCCATGTAGTCTCTTTAAACCATTGTCTTTGTACCTGACTTTAGACATTTTCTTCAAAATGGATTAATGGGAGAATAAAATCTCTTGAAATAAGCAGGACTTCAGCATGCTCTTCATATTCATTTGCTAAATTTACCATTGCATACCTGCAGATCTCGGAAAAGGAAGAACTGAGAGGCAACTAGGAATGGAAGGCAGCCATCCAGCAGTGCACAGAACTCAGAGCCAGAATGTAGTATTGCATTTGCAATACTACACTGTAGCTTCTGCCTTGATTCTGGCCTTTATTACACAGAGGCTGGCTGAGTAAATTGAGGTTCAGATGACACTTTTAGCAAAAGTTTTGTGCGTACAGATGATTAAATAGCTTTAAGTCTCTATAGTAATGAATTTTTTATATCTATAAGGTGTATTATGTGTCAATGGAGATTTTTCCTTTTGGAAAATACTTTGTATCACGTTCAGCAATAATATAATTGACAGTGTAACTCATATGTCGAATCACGACATACAGCTAAAGAATAAACTGATCAGAACATTCACGGTGAACCAGGCAAACAGTGAGCAGGCAGATTCAGTATTATTTAAGAGACAGAGAAAAAAGAAAGGGAGGAGAAAAAAAAAAAGCATATTTTCTCACATGGTTTAATCTTGTAAAAACATACAAAATCAACAGGACATTGTTTCATTTTCAATCCAACCCCCAAGACATATTTCCCACTGAAACATACTTTTAAAGAGGAGATTTGAACATAGGTAATTACTTATGAAATTCTACCTAAACCAGCATAAAAGTAGTAAGACTGAGAGATGTGTCTTTATCAGTAGAGTACAGAAATTCTATATATGAATGGATAAAACTGCAATTAGCACCTAAAGGAAGCCAAAGTTTCTGGGCTTCAATCAGGTGAGTAATTGCTCTTCCAAGAGTAGATTCTGTTGAGAGGGGAGCTGGAGAGTACGCTAGCATTCCCTAAGGAATTTCAGATTCATGGATAAGTTAATCAAGTCAAAAGCAGATCATGTCACCTGTTAAAGCCTTTATCTGGAAAGACAGTAATGTTTTTATAGTTCATTTTTAAAAGCTTAGACTCCTTCAACCCTTAAAATGGAAAGAGATAACACAATAAAGCTCACATTGCCTCACCTGCATTGCCTATTTAAGTAGTATGGAATGAGGACTGATTAGTTCACATAGTTGGACCATATACTTTTGCATTCTAGCAGTGAAAAATCTATTACCCTTTAGAACGAAATCAGGACACGCTAATAATAGAGGTTTCTCTGGAGCGATATTCAGAGGCCAAAAATCCAAGACAGAAATCCCGTCACAACTAAGTGAAGAAACACGTGTTCAGATTTGATCTCCTGAAAACAGTTTTGAGGAAACATTATTGCAGACAGTAGCTATGAAGAATACCAGAATTTCAGTGCTGGAAATACTAATTCTTTCAAATGGTTTAACATTTGCCTGCTCTTCAGTTTGTTGCAAAGTCAATTGCATGTGGAGCCCATCTACTAAGTTTAGGTAATATTTAACTGAAATCGCAGGTGCATAGCTTCAGAGAATGATCCAGGTCACCTAATACAACTCTCCAAATTTCTTACAGTAGTCATTGGAGATTTTGAAGTAAGTCTGAAGATCAGCAAAAAATAAAGCTGTCTTCCAAATAAAGGTACTTCTTTCTCTCCGTTGTACATAGGTGCCTCAGATGATGATATTGACCTCACTTCAACTAAGCCTCTGCTTCTGTCAAAGAGAGCAGTAATATTTGATATAGGCACCTCTTTCTCATTCTCATTCTCAGATAACAGCAGCCCACTAGACGAAAGTAATTTCTATTTTTTGGCAGTCTGGCAAATATGGTTGGAAGTCTCCCTGTGGACAGGAGTCAGAGAAGATTAAACCTGTACATTCCCCATGTTCTAAGCCAGTGCCCAAACCACCAAGGAACAAAGAACCATGGATAAGGACATTTTCTCATCTTCTTTCAGCACTAAGCTACCAAACAATGCATGTTTACTGAAGTAACATAATCTAATGCTAAGAAAGGGTCACCCGTTATGCTCTATGGCCTGTTAATTGGGACATTCTCCAGCATTTTGGAGATGAGGATTCAATACTCTGCTCAGACTAAATCAAGTCAAAGATTATCTAATTCATTTATTACTGTTCAGACTTAAAGTAGTCATCACTGACTTCTTTTAAGCATCTTAGAGATATTCCAGGTTAGTAGTGAGGTGCCTAATGAAAGCTGCCATGTAAAGAGTTAAGCAGTCTTTGAAAATTGTTGACTATAGCTGTGAGGGGTATCAGGCATCTATTCACTCCAGCTATATTCAAGCCAACTAGATACCATCTACAGTTGTTTTGCATTCAAGTGAATTTCCTAATTTGATGGGTTTTTTTTTCCTGTGGAACATCTGGCCTTTGAATATACATTACTATTCCTTTCTGGAAACAAACTGTTAAAGTTGAGATAACTTTAACTACAGCAAAAATACATCCAAACTAGTTACAAACACTACACATCTGTCAAGTCTGTATACTGCTATCCCACACTGTCTTGATAGCTAGCTAAATCTGGTTACGTAAGTATCCTCTGTGATTTCTGGGTCTTCCTGAATGGAAGTCTATTAAATTCAAATTTAATAGGTTCTTAAATATTTAAACTTTAAGTAAATGTTTAAATCCTAGAGGCTCATCAGAATCTGTCCTTTCATCTCAGACTTCTGTCATAATCTTAATAATTGACTCCACACTTGTTTATACAGGTTCTTCTTCCTGTGTTTTGACATCTTCTAATCCACTACTAACCCTGCTAGTAATTCAGGAGAACATATCAATTTTCCTGTCATTTTTTTCTGTGCTGACGCTATCTTGGCATTTCCTTTTCTTTAGTCTCTTGCCAGAGTGTTCATCAGGTCTATGGCCTCTACTTACACCCCTGATCACCGCACTTTCATTCATTTGGTGGCAATGCAAGGACAAACAAGAAGTTTTAAAATTCAGATTTTTTTTTTATTAATGTTATCATTGTAGCAGCAAGTGCAGGAAAATAGAAAGGGAATTTGAAACACGTGTATCTATATATCTGTAGTTCACAGTTTCGTCAATTTCTTCAGCCACTTAATAATCTAAGTTATTATCAGGTAACTTGGCAAAAGTACTACCTTGAAACGCTGAAAAAAAAATGAAAGACAAAGTAAAACATTGTACAATCTCAATTCATCATGTGAAAGAACAGAAAAATATCATTAGTCATAATTCTGGACCAGTTTTCATTAGTTTCCTCAATGCTGAGGGAAGGAGATCTATAATGAAGTAAATAATTCTAGTCAGGCAAAACAGATTAAAAGAAAAAAAAAAAAGAAAAAAGAAAAATTATTCTAAGTTATGTTCAAGAATTTACATACATTATTTTATGGCCTGCAGAATTCTACATATTTTGTACAATACTTGGCACAAAAAGTCCACAATTCAGAGCATCAGATTCTCTTACTAACAATAGCAATGATGATAAAAATTATTGAAGAAGAGTTTTATATTGTGTGAACTCTGACCATGAAGTGTCAGGACTGAAAATATGATGGGCTACATCTGGCTGGTGTTATCTTCATGAGATAATTAACCACAGAATTCACAGCTTTGGCTAGCCCACTGGCAATGTCATGCAAACTGCTTCCAGGACTTGAGTTACCACCTTTATTTTGAACAGGGCTGTCAGGGTGACCTACCGATACATTCAGAACCAAAGCAGAAATCCCTATGTGATTGGTCAGCAGCACTGAAATTTCCACCTGGCTTTTTTTTAACTTCAGGCCTGTATTGTTTTCAGTTGTTCATATATTTCATAACAAAGTAGCAGCACATCTCTTAAGATGTTTTGTTGACAACATCTTCCTCAAAAACTAGACATGCATGTCACAGATTCTGGATACATACTAGGTTTTTTACTACATTTAGTAAAAGCAATATCTAAAATACTCTGTACAAAATGCAGCACTACAAGTTCATATCATATTGTATTATCGTAGCATTATAATGTAATTTAATGAAAATATACAATATAGCATAATAAAATAACATAACAGAAAAACATAACATAACATAGTTTTGCTACTAAATGCTACAATTGGTCTGAAGGTATTATGTTGGTAACTAGTAAATGCCCTCTATTTTCTAAGTAAAAAGATAGTTTAAACAGTAGTCTTCAACACAGAATGTAAATTATCCCTTCACAGAATCACAGAAGGGTTCAGGTTGGAAATGACCTGTGGAGGTCATCTGGTCCAACCCCACCCTGGTCCAGTTTTATCCTTCTGGATGGCAATGACCAAGAGTTTTCCTGCTGAAAAGTGCTAGCATGGAGATGGTTCACCTTCATTTCTTAGAGTTGAGATTTTTGAGAAGTGAATCCATCCCAGTAGAAGATACGAGAGATCTATCTGCTTCATATTAACTTAATTCCAGTCAATGCTTGGTGTGTGTAAACTAAACATCTTTAGCTCTGTTTGTATCAGTGTGATGAATAAAACCATATAATCATAGAATGGTTTAGGTTGGAAGGGACCTTAAAGATCTTCTAATTTCAACCCCCTTGACACGGGCAGGGACACCTTCCACTAGACCATGTTGCTCAAAGACCCAACCAACCTAGTCTTGAACACTTCCAGGCAGGTGACATCCACAGCTTATATGGACAACCTGTTCCAGTGCCTCACCATCCTCTCAGTGACAAACTTGTTCCTTACATCTTATCTAAATCTACCCTTTTTCAGCTTAAAGCCATTACCTGTTGTCCTGTGACTACATGTCCTTTTTAAAAGTCCTTCCCCAGCTTTCTTGTAGGCCTCTTTTAGATACTGGAAGGCTTCTATAAGGTCTCTTTTGAGCCTTCTCTTCTCCAGGCTGAACAACGCCAACTCTCTCAGCCTGCCCTCAAAGGGGAGGTGTTCCAGCCCTCTGGTCATTTTCATGGCCCTCCTCTGGAACTGCTCCAACAGATCCATGTCCTTTTTATGTTGGGGGCTCCAGAGCTGAATACAGGACTCCAGGCACTGTCTCATGAGAACAGAGGGGGAGAATCACCTCCCTCAACCTGCTGGCCACACTTCTTTTGATGCAGCCCAAGATATGGTTGGCTTTCCGGGCTGCATTCACACATTGTTGGCACATGTTGAGCTTTTCATCAACCAACACTCCCAAGTTTTTCTTATCAGGACTGCTCTCAATCCAGACTCCACCCAGCCTGTGTTTGTGCTTGGAATTGCCTTGACCCAGGTGCAGGACCTTGCACTTGGCCCTGTTGAACTTCATTCGACAATTCCCTTAGGATCCACAGATGCATCTCATGAGGTGCCATGGACTTGAGCATCTTCAGGTTCCTTAGACAGTCTTGAACCTGATGTATGTATATGCATGTATAAGCACACATATACATATAGACAAACATATCTGAAGCTTGCATATGTGTGTTTAGATGAACAACATACACATGGCATTAATGATTGTTTCCTTCAGGTTAACCATCAATGCTTTCCCTGAAAATGGGCCTAACAAGATGATGGAAGAAGAGAAAAGTGAGAAAGGTTCACTGTGACCAGCTGTGCCATATGCCATCTTCATACATTATCATTTTGATCTCATTATAATTATATCCTTAAAACACTGATAAATTTATTTCACATTTAGAAACGTAGCAGAGGATACTGGAAGGATTTCAAGTGATCTCTAACCTCTGCTTTGACAAGTCATATATAATAAAATGTTCCTCTTGGAATCTGAAAAATATAAGCATCTGATTAGGAAAAACTTAGCACTGAGCCTTACACATCGCAAATCAAAATGAGAAACTATTTGAAAGTTCAAATGTTAGTGAAGACCAAAAAGAAAATATATCCACACATCATTTTTTTTTTAGCAAAAATGATGTGCACCAGACAATTTAGGGAATTAAGCCATTGGTTGGAGGCTCAATATTTATCTGATGAAGGGAAATGTAAAGATAGAAATCTCAAAAAAGTTAGCAGCTCTTTTAAGTTTATGCATTCCTAAGTATAAGGAATTATCCATACTTTGAAGTGTGGACTAGAATAACTTAAAATAGCTAAGCAATAGTTCTGGCAGAAACAGGAAAAAAAAAATTAATTGTGATTTGTTGCTCCATTAATCCAACTGTGAAAGCGAAACAGAATAGAAAATTTTCTTTTTAATTTCTTCTGTCCCTGCTTTATGAAGAGTAATAACTCAGTCAGTCTGTTCAGACAAATGTTTTAAAGGGACCACAAAGGAAAAGAGTGAGAAGCTCACTGCATATTGGGAAAACAGCATATTCCAAACACATATTATTTCTTCTTTGAAAAGATTACTAATCACAGTTGAATAAATTCACAATGCTTTAGGGAAACCTGGTGACTCAGAAAAGAAAAGCGCCATGTTGCAGCTCTTAAATTACTGATTTTTTATGTCAAGTAAAAACACTATTTTAATAGTTTACTCCTTCAGTACTGTCTGTTCAGAATGCTAATAGAACTATTAAATATACTTCAACAAGGAGTTTTCATAACAAAGCAGAGGTTGTTGTGTCTCTGCTTTTAGTCTGGGAAGATGAGGGAATTATCTGGCTTCTTCTTTACATTAATTTGCTTACACTATTTCACAAGCATAGAAGAGTCTAGAGACACCTATGCCAACTCTGGTTTCTAAAATACATTTATATGAAAAGGTCAAATTATCCATGTCGGTGTCAACCTCTTAAAAAACACACAGTGCAATGAAGAGAATTATTATTCTTATTTTTAACTCTAGCATTAGTGTGCATTTGGCCTGTGTCTGAACTAGAGAATTCTAAAAAAAATCATACCAGAGCCAATACTAATTCAGCTGCAGCAGTGACTGATCTACTGGAGATAAGCTCTGGCAGCTTCTGCTGTTCCCACCACTATGCCCACTAATCCTTCTTCATGTGAAGAAACAGGAAGCATAGTCAGACGGAGCACCAAACAACTGCAGTAATCTGTATAAGACTAGAATGATTTTCATCATAAGAAATATTATTGCATAGAAATTGAATGTTTACCATTTTTTAAACTACATTGGTTAAACAGCCTCAATTTTTTCAATTAAGTACCTTTGAACAGGATCCTTCCCAGCTTACTTTAACTAGGTACAAGACAGATGTTAGATATGAAGCAAGCTCCCTCTATGATCAGTAGAGAACATCCAAAGGACAATTTTTGTGAATAATCTTGGACAAATCCTCTAAAAATAACTTTTCCACTGACTATAAAGAAGGCTAGATATCCATCTTAGATTAGATGCTTAATGTCAGTACAGCTCAAAGCAGTCAAGGTCAATCAAATCACACACACAAAAATGTTTATAATTCCAATATATAATATACATAATGCACATATTATATAATTATGTGTATGTGTAGTCTTTGTACAAGTCTATTTGTGTGAACACATGGGGGAATATGGGTGGATGTGGGTGTGTATTCATACAAATTCAAATTACAGAATCTGTATATACGAACTGCCTAATGAACTTAAACTAATACAAGCGTTCTGGAGCACACAAAAATACATTCCTGGGTGCTTCAGTAGAAGCATTCCCTTTAAAAAAAAAAAAAAATCTTATATAATTAATAATCTAAAGATTTTAGGGTAGGGTTTGCCAGTGTACCAAAGAATATTTCCTTTCTGATGTTTGTTGCATGAAGTTACACATGACCTTAAAAGTATTAAATAATTCAGGCACCTAATCTCAAGACCAATCATAGCATGAAATAGGAATAATGCCACACAAGACTAAGAGAAAACATGAGATTTTAATCCAGCAACAATGAGATAAAGTCTTATTTCTGTCTGGTGCCCAGTAAAATAGTTCATATTTATAGAACATTTTTCTTCTTGCCTACACATGCTACCTAATTGATATAATCTGTGTTTTCCAAACTCTTCTTGTTCAACTGAAACCTATAAACTTGGTTTCCTTAGCAATCACTGACCAATTTTCCATGTATTTTCTACAGAAATACAAATGAAAGAAGCTGCATAAAGAAGATGCAAAATAAAAGTAAAATGTGGAGCCAAAGTTGTCACCACTGCCATGATGGAACCAAATTTCCAGACATGTCATTAAAATGAGGAGCTAATTGCCAGGATTTTACACTTGGATACATGAGCATAGCTCCCACTGGTTTCATTAGTACCTGTTCTTAGGTACCAGAGAAGAGGGTTTGACTTAAGACTTGTAATCATATCACATTAAAAAAACTTGTTCTTCAGGTGCAACCAGAAGTTCAATGAGTTAGCGTCATGCAAACCACATTATGTAAATATTTGGCCTCATTACTTTTTCTTTTACAAAACATTTCAGAGTGAGCAGTGGGTCATATTACACTACTTATCAGATACATTATTTCTTGAAAATGGTCAAATCAAAATGGAACAAACAGTGTAGCTAAAGAATCAGGAGGCCAAAAGCAAGAAAGAATGCATACTGAGATGAGCCATTGAAAAGCAGGGCAATGAGATATTAAGTGTTCTAATAATTAATCTCTTGTTCTGCTACACCAGCTAATACTAGAAAGAAGCTAAGAAGTGCTTAGCAATACTGTTACAAACACTATATACAACACAATCTGAAGTATTCTTTATCAAGAGCACCCTAACTAAATCTCAACAGGGATATTCACAGAAAGCATAATTGGTGATACAGGCTGGAAGAAGATTTACTGCTATTTGTGCAGTTCTCAGCATGGTATGATTGATACAAATATGTCTGTGGGAAGGATTTAGTTTCATATTCAAGCACTTAAAATCAGGTGTGTAACACAGTGCACCTGTCAACTATGAATCTAATCTCACATTATAGACATGGTGTCCAATTCCATTGCCTAAACATAGTTATATAGTGCCTTCCGTAACATTCAAGGGTAGCTCAGACCCCACATAGGGCTGACAGACATAAGACAGAATCTATTTGGCATCTGGACCCTTCTAAGTGTCAGAAAAAGGACAAGTAGAATAACCTGGACAACTGTGTCAAGGCCTTGGGTAATAGACAGTCATAATATGTTTCCATGAACACCAGCATCAAGTGCCATTTGAGATTCCAAGGATGCAAAAATATCTGCACACATCTGATGGATGTTATTCAAGACCCACGGGAGACCTGTGATTTTCCATAAAAGCAGCGGATACTGCACGGGAAACTGTATGGAGTCAGAAATGGCACTGAATATAGTTGTTTAAGCAACTGAATCATGCCAAATATAGTCTACAGAGCTACTGGATTCATTCTAGATTACACATCCTGTGGGAGATTCATTTGGCGAAAGACAGGTATGACCTTTGAGGCTCCTTCAGGTATTTGAGAAACCTTCACAAGTCAAACAAGGTATGTGAGCACATATAAAAGACTTGTGCTGAAGTGGCTGCTGGATACCTCTCTGAGTCTCAACTTACACTCATCACCTACCAGCAAGCAACAAGCTGTATCTGTAAGATTAGCTAAAAAGCTCAATACGGCCTATATGGACTTCATTGACTAAAGTGGGAGCTTGCATTGCATGTACATTTTTATACTGTAGGCACATATATTTGAGTGGCTGAATCTGGAGTTGAAATTAAACCAATTCATTAACAAATATAAGATACTCCAGTGCATCTGAATTGACAGACTGGTCAGGAATATCATTACTACAGCACTATATAACCTGGGAGTCAAACATTACATCAACTGATACTGGTGTGAGAGGACGTCCTTCATATTCCTCTATCTCCATCTTACCTCTAAATTGTGATACATATGACATACATTTTTATGTCCCTGTACAATGACACTTAATTGAATCCCACTCTGCTTTATAATCATGGGCAGTGGTACAAAAAAAAAAACCTTTAAATGACATGGAAGAGACAAAGAAACAGCCTCAAGCCCTTGTTGCATTCAATACAAGTTGTAAAGTGCAAATGCAAAAATTCTTTGGATTTTCTTCACATCATGAATTGTTTTTACCCCTCATTTATGCCATCTAATGTGTTCATTAGATGGAAGCAGGTTAAAGCAAACAAACTTAAAAAATGGAAACTGAATAGGTAAGTTTAATATTCTTAGGTAGGGACTTTACATTCTTTTAATATAATGCAAGAGCACAGATTTGATCTTACATTTCTACTCTGAAAATCAGACAAATGCTTACATGAGAGACAAATAAATGTTTGGTCTATCGCAAACAACTAGTCTACACAATTTCCCATACTGTTGAATACTCACATAACACAGCTTAAACCTTGAAAGACTGAGGTATCTTACCTCTGTCTGCCAAATAAAAATAAATGACTTAATTAACATTTAGGTCTTTAACCAAGAGTATTTGAATGTGGAATCATTTTTCACCTAAAACACAGCTGGCACTATAAATCTTTATTATTATTATTGTTTCTTCAGTTTTACAAACTAGAGATTGAAAACTTAAATGCCATAGAATTAATCACCAGAAGGTCAGATTTTGCCTTCACTTGTGCCAGAATGCATCCAAAAAAGGACTAGGGAAGGTAATGTGTTTACATTAATGATATATTTATATCACCGAGAGGTGAATCAAGCTCAGTGTATTTCATGTGAGCAGGACAGAGATCTACTTCAAGGGAAGTAGGAGACCTGCTTGGTTGAGCTCAAGTGCTCAAGTGGAAGAAGGAAGTCTACATTTCATGGAAGAAGGGACTAACCACTTGGGAAGACTACAAAAGTGCTGTCAGGGTATGTAGGGACGAAATGAGGAAAGCCAAGGCCTCCTTGGAGTTAAACCTGGCAAGGGACACCAAGGCCAACAAGAAGAGTTTCTTCAAATATATGGGTGGCAAAGGGAAAACTAGGGAGAATGTGGGCCCACTGTTGAATGAGACTGGTGTCGTGGTGACGGAGGATGCAGAGAACGCGGAGTTGTTGAACGCCTTCTTTGCTTCAGTTTTTACTGCACAAGCCATCACTCAGGAGCCCCAGAATTCGAAGGTAACAGAGAAAGTCCAGAGGAAGGAAAACTTTCCCTTGGTTGAGGAAGATCAAATCAGAGACCAATTAATTAAACTGGATATCCAAAAGTCCATGGGTCCTAATAGGATGCACTCACAAGTGCTGAGAGAACTGGCAGAAGTCATTGCTAAACCACTCCCCATCATCTTTGAAAGGTCCTGGAGAACAGGAGAGGTGCCTGAAGACTGGAGGAAAGCCAATGTCACTCCAATCTTC
>JAVSBS010001417.1:177967-189357 GCA_033124195.1 Coracias cyanogaster
CCGATCTAGAGGAGAGGAGAGGAGAGGAGAGGAGAGGAGAGGAGAGGACAGGACAGGACAGGACAGGACAGGACAGGACTAGGGACTGCTCTAGTCAGGGACTAGACTGAAAAATACTGATGGTTTCAGACTTATGTGTGATCTCACACTTTCATACTGCTTAGTTTTCTAATAATATATGAAGAAAGAGACATCTAAATTAAAAGCATTATTGCTCTAAGTTTCCTTTCTTACCAGTTGGAGTGATAGGTCCTTCGCATTTCATACAGCCCAAATCTCACTCTGCACATGTTGATCTTTTCCCATTGAATCTAGGGATTCTGAGAAAACTAAACTCAAAATACAAATTTATCAAACTACATGCATAGAATTTTAAGTCCTCAGGTCAAAGCCTGTCTTCAGTGTTATTTGTGCATACCCAGCAAAGACAGCCTAGGCTATTAAATCCATTCAATTTACTTTTTGTACAGTAATGATTTTTATATTTTCAGATATTCTGAGTAGTTTTAATTGTTTTCATGTTCCATATAGATTTTTTTTTCAGAGAACATTGCCTTTTACTTTCAAGTATAAAAAATGTTAGACTGTCAAAGTCTTTTCAATAATGTAGAGTATCCTGTGTTCTTTACTCATGACATATTTATGAAACCTGGAATTTGTCCAGAAAAATATACCACTGGTGCTAATTTATTTCTTTTGGTATCACTGTTTTTAACTTTAAGATACTCTAATTCACCAAAGATATTTATCACAAAGGACCCTGTCCTGTCCCTCCAGAAACCCAATGGGAGTGCTATTATCGATTTCCAGAAAAGTAGGATTGGGCCCAAATTATCTGAATCAATGCCAAGAAAATGCTTGTTTTTGTCTGAGCTTTTGTCTAGTTCCTTATGTCAAAAATAGAGATAAAGGAAATGTTTCCTCTTCATTACAATTATTAACCCATTTGAATCAAAGTATGTGTTACACTCTTACTAAAATTTTAGAAATAGAAGCTGTACAGAACATGCAACGAGCCATTGTCTAGAATTTACTGGTGGCTTAAACAGTGACTAAAGGAATGCATGGAGAAGCAGTTGGTTAGGAAACATCTTAAGAACGGGAATAAATTATAAAAGAGGCAATATGACATCTACGCTTGAGTGGATGTAAAATTTATGTGAAAAGACACAGAGAAAGATGAGAAATCTCAAAAAATGCAACAGAGGGAGGAAAATGCTTCTCTTTTTAACTTTTTTTATCTTATCCTAAAGCTTCTTTCAGCTAAAACTGGGCTTCATCTCATCTAGTTTTAAACATCCAGAAGCTTGAAAATTAAATCTGAGCTAGTCACTATACTCTCACCAGACTCAAGGGAGAGAGAATCCTAGATCACCCAGAAGATACATGCTCTGAGCAATCTTATGCCCTAATGTCCAGATGCAACCGATCACTTTCAAAGACAACTGATTTCATTCCTGCAAAGAAAACTTATAAAAGCTACTTCATGTTTAGCACCTATCATGCAGATGCCTAACTTAGAAATTACTCTCACGCGGAATAGTGCCTCCAGCATACTTTTCTGTGGGTAAACAAGGAGATCAGAGTCCACTTAGCTAGAATCCATCCACCATTGCCTAGTCGTTGCTGAAGATCTCATTTGCACCATATTCTTCAAGACACAGCACAGCCCTCCACAGACGCCCTATGGCTAACCTGCAGAGACTCATTAAGCTATTGAGATAGCTCTCCACCTAGCTTTAAAAAGGGATGGTTTTTTTCCTCTTCCTTGTTCCACAGCTGTCAATTCTTTTACAGTTCAGGCTGAAAGGGTTCATTGGTTTGCCAGATGACGCTTTTCCATCCTCTCCACTGTCTGCGTTATAAGTGGATCCAGCTCTGACTCCATGAGAGCTCTGCCCACTTACATTTGAGGTGAGCAGCTCACTAACCATGTATAATTCCTCTCTTTGCAGAAGGCAGATCCAAGGTCCACCACAACTCCATCTTCAAGGCTTCCCTGGAACTTGCAGGTTATGTCTGCATCAGTAAATGGAACTAGCTGGGGACCCAAGGATCAGTGGCATGGCGGAACTTACTTGCATACATCTAAACCCTCTTCTCCCACTCCCTCAACCCCCTACACACCAAAACAAGGTGCCTGTGTCCAGATTTGTTACTCTAATCACTATCATGCATTATCCCCATAACACACCCAGGCATTACCTAGGCCAGCACTACCTGGCACGGACATAACCACACTGCCATGTGGGGGTTCTCTGAAGAGTGGTGAATTTAACCCACCTGTCAGAATAAGAAATACATGGAATTACTCTGTCCTGTTTGCCAAATCTTGCTCTTGCACAATAATATTTAGGTCCATAACTGTTCATGGGGCTTAACAGACTGGCACGCTCTTGAAGCATACTACCTGCCAAGGGGGAGGCAGTAAGGGGGACGTGAAACCTGCAGAAATGATGGTTGACTTACATTCTTAAGAACATGTTCATCGCTCAGCCACTGATATATGGTTGGAACCACTGATTACACATTTGCAGCTAACATGAAAAAATTAGGGAAGGAATCAGTTCCTCTAGCTGTTCCCTTCCTCTTTATTCCAGATGCAAGAAATACATATACTAGTTTCGTGTTTCACCTGTTGAGCCTGTTGCGG
This sequence comes from Coracias cyanogaster, assembly GCA_033124195.1. Taxonomy (NCBI): domain Eukaryota; kingdom Metazoa; phylum Chordata; class Aves; order Coraciiformes; family Coraciidae; genus Coracias; species Coracias cyanogaster. The sequence goes on from JAVSBS010001417.1 coordinate 180,621, forward strand.
TTTAAAATGTTAAAAGGGGCAAAAGGTTTGCTTAAAATAGCAACTGTGAAAGGAATTATGAGAAAGGGAGTAAACTGTATCTTTTCTTAACAGTGAGGGCAAACACAGAGAAACACCAGCAAGCTCATTGCTGGTCTGAAGTATAACAGTGTTAACTAACCCCAACGGCCTTATACTATCAATAAGCAGCAGTAAATCTGCTCCCCTGCACTCACCAGTCCTTTAAAAGGGTTTAAATTTAGTAGGTATCAATTTTAACTTACTTGTTTTAATTAATTTTAAATTAATTGTTGCATTCATACTGACAAAATGGATGTTACTACAAAAACTATCACACAGCAGAGAAAATTACAACTGCATTCTTAAATGTTATGGCATCTTATCTTCTTTGCCCTAATTCTCACGGCTTTTTGGTCTTTGCATCTGTACTTCTGGCATAATGCAACTACAAAAGAAATGTGCATTTTAGTCCAGTGATTCAAAGGAAGGCTTGCATCAATCTAAATGCACAGGAGTCATGTCTGAGGGTTGTAACGTGTATTTAGCCAGGAAATTCCCACTAAAATAAAGTGTCTTGTTTGCAAGGGCATTCTGTGTCTAAAATAGAGGAAGGAGTGACCCTCATTCACGTCATTAGAGTAGACAGGCAAGGCATCTGCAGTGAGGACGTGGACTAATGGGTTATCGTTTTCTTACATTTAATCTAAAAATACAACTTTGGTACTTTATTTTTAACATAATAGAAGCAAGTTCATTCTGCTGACAGTGAACAGAAATAGGGGAAATGGCTCAGATATGATGAAACCCTTTTTGACATTTCACCCAAATTAGAATGACCCTTTAGGAAGCTGCAATATTTGCACTTGCTTTTCTTCGGTGTCATTTAATTTTCTTCCTCCAATGATAACCAGAACCATAAGTGATGGGGAATTGAGTCAAAGATAGTTATTGTACACTTTCAGTCCTGACTAGAAACAACAACAAAAAAGTAGAAATGGTCATAGATGGAGTTTTCAGTGGGTTAAAGCCGCTTCCTAAAAGCACCCAGAATTGTATTTGCTAACCAAAGCTGAATGCACACTTCAGCTAACATGAGGTAATACAATGCTGTGAATTTATGTTCAGTCACTTTGTACATTTTTTGTGGTCCCAGTCTAAAAGACAACTGCGTGTGAATGTCAAACACACCAGGGAAGAGCAACATGGGGCACAGGAGTAAATTAATGAACTATTTGATCTGCTGTGCAGATTAATGAACACAGGAAGACAAAGATGTACTAGAGTTGGGTTTGTAGGCCACCAGGAGACTGGCACAGTGGAGAATGAGAAATAAGCAATACCAACAGGGAGTGGTGAGAATGATGCAAGGCAGAAGAATCTTGAAAGCCACGACATCTAACCTGTTGTTTCTCAGGATGATGAATAATTATGAATTTTAAGAACATTCTCAGTATCTACAGGTGAAAAACTCTGGAGAATTTATTCCGTGCTTACAAAGAGTCTTTATCAAGACAGACTCATGCAGACTGCAGCTCAGTTTGGAACAAGCTTTCTAAGACTTTCTCACCTGTTTGTTTAGACTTTCTGGAACCAAAAGCTGCAATTTCAGCACAGAATTAAAAATACTATATTCTGCCCACTTACTACAGAATCACAGCCCTCACTTAATTATGGTGAGAAGACTATAAATATGTCCGTAAGAAGATACTGGCTTTATGAAGGACTCTGAGAAGGTATAAGCCTCTACAAACAGAGAAGGAGCAAGATCAGGTTTCCAGAGGTAAAAAGGAAATAGTAGAAGAAAGGTTAGCACTTTAATCTATGAAAGGTAGGTAAGAGGATAGCAGCAATGTTTGAATATCAGTTTTGTCAGAAGAGATATGTGGGTCATCTGTTAGCCTGTGAATCTGTGAATATGGAGGTCTCTCTGGGCCTTGCAATACATTCATGTCATATTCAGAAACTTTGAAGCAGAAGAGTTGGAGAAGAAATCAGAGGGTTCCTCTGAGAAGAAAGAGTATTCTGTGGCTGTAGCTTCCAGCAAAATTCAAGGTCTTCTATAAGAAGATTTCAATAGATGAATTCAAGGCTAAAGAATATACATGAGATATTACGGTAAGCGGTTTGCCAGAAGCAGGACTTAAATGTCGAGATGAAAAAGCCAAAAAGATCAGGGAAAAGTGAAGAAAGTAGCTTTAAAGAACAGCTAACAAAGGAAAGGAGATAGAGCAGAACCTAGACGACTACATTTGTACCCCATGCAAACTAAGGAAAAATGAAGTTTGCACTGAGATAGTGCCGTAATAGGGAAGTGTGCTTGGAAAAAAATGAATACCAGTAGCAGAAAATCTCCAGCTTAAAAAAGTTGTGGGAGGAGTGGCAAGGAGTTAATTTCTGACTGATGTTGGGAAGAATATGATTTTGCTAGCATGGAAGCTTGAAAGAAAGAGATATAGGTAATCCTCTCTAGCAAGCAGAGAAAGAATGAAGGGTCATGAAGGGTTGGTCAAGGGAAAATGATACCTAAAGTTCAAGGATGGGGAGAGAGCTAAAAAAAGTTAGGGAGAACTTTTCCCTGGAGAAATCAAAATGTATTTTTGAGCAGGAAGTAGCTTTGGAGAGTTCCTCTTGAAACAAGAATACTCCATTTCCTGGAGATAAAAAAAAATAGATTGCTGTTAGGAGCAAAGAGGTCCACTTCAGAAAATGGTGGCTTGATCTGAGAACAAATACATAACCAGGCTACCAGAGCATCTACAGAGGCTTATTGTAGATCTGTAGACTCAGAAACAAGCAAGGTGATGTTCTGTTAATGCCAGCAAGTGGAGTGGGTGTCACTCCACTTGTCTGTGCAAGCTGGGTACAAGAGTTCTGAGCTCCTTCGTACAAAAGAGATACAGAGCTACTGGAGAGATTCCAGCAAAGGGGCACAAAGATTATTAATGGGATGGAGCACCACTCCTATTAGGACAGATGGTAGAGAGCTGGGACTGTTTATCCTAGCAAAGAGAAGGCTCAGGGAGGATCTATATATAGGAGCCTATATAAATACCTGAAGGGAGAGTGCAAAGAGGATGGAGCAAGGCTCTTTTGAGTTGTATCCAGTGACAGGACCGGAGGCAATGGGCACAACCAGATGCTGTCTGAAAATCAGGAAATACTTTTTTATTGTGAGGGTGACTGAACACCGGCAGAGTTTGCCCACAGAGGCTGTGGAGTCTCCATCCTTGGAGATATCCAAATGCTGTCTGGACACAGTCCTGAGCAACTAGCTGTACAAGGCCTTGCTTGAGCAGGTGAGTGGACCAGATGATCTCCAGGGGTCCCTTCCAACCTCAACCTTTATATGATTCTGTAAAGAGTACTGATGATAATACTTGTGGCTACCAAAGCTACAGCAGGAGAAGATGTCACACAAAATCACAGCATTTAGAAACCAAAGTGGATTCCAGAAAACCAAACCAAGGCAAAACAAAACAACTCCAATACACTTGGAAGAAGAAAAGAGAAACTCCATTGTGTAGCAACAGAGTGGTCTGTCCTCTATGGAGTACTTAGAAGTTGCAGATTAATACCTGTATGGGTTATGTAAAGGATTATTTTAACAGAATCATCTTGTGAAATAACAAAGCCAGATTTTGAGGCTTCTTCGAGGTCACTTTCTACAAACAAAACAGCATCTGAAAACAGAATTCCTGCTTTTCCTTGGCTAACAGCATATGATCCTCCAGCACTAAATATAGATGTATGTAAAACTGACATTCACAGCTTGAGCCTTTACCATATAAAGGAGAAGCCATGTTACTCCATGACTGCATTTTTTAAATTGGTGAAGGCTAGATTTTGCTGCAAAACATACAAGATAACAATAACACATGCCTGTTCTCAATATATTAAGGACTGTGTTTGCTGAGGTTCTGAGAAGACATACATCTATAGTAACTCAGAATGTCTATGTAGAATACAAATCTCTCAGCAGTACCTTGAAAAATGTAGCTAAAGTAGCCTTCCCAGCAAGCAGCTGAACTGATTTGAAAGTGTGGTTTCTGTTCCTCACTGAACCAAAATACTAAATACCTCCTCCCAGAAATGTGGTGTTCTGTAGGACCAGTAGTGTTATAAGCTTCCTACAAGTTATCGACCAACTGCAGTCTTTGATGACCTGCAGAACAGACCTTCTCTGCATTTAGAGCTGACAAGCTACCCATGGCCGATATCCAAAACTGAGAAAAAGGCCAAGCAGTGTTTTCAGCCACAATCCAACATTTGTTTGAAATAAAAGTGAAGAGCTTCTTCTAAAGTCTGATCAGTGGGGATCTACTTGCACATATAAGATTTTTTTATGTCTTATAAGAGAAAAACTTAGAGCCCAAGGGTGTAATGTAAATCTGTAGAAATACTTTTCTAGGTCTCTATGAGCGTTTGTGTAGTTTCCAGCCATCCACGTAGAGACTACTCCTACCTCTTGGAGTATATGGCATCTGAACACTGTATCTTGCTTATTTCTCTGGACAGATAATTATTGCATTCTGTCAGTGCAGTTTGGTGAAAGACATAGAATCATAAAATCATTCAGGTTGGAAAAGGTCTTTAAGACCATTGAGTTCCCTCAGGGGAACAACTCTCATCTTAGAAACTGAAGTGTCTCCCTCTTCAACCTGAGCAGAGGATCCCAGAGATTATTTTAGTTGTTGGGAAGTGCTGCCATGTCAGGGCCCGGAAGGAGCTTGTGGCAAGAACTGGCTTTCATTACCACTACTTTGGTAATGAACTTCGGGCTGACCCCATAGTAATAGATTTGATTTGGATCTAGCTGGAACCATCCTGAACAAAGACAAGCATGAAGCAAATAGACAGCCAGCTGTCTAGCACGTGAGATCCCTCCCCAGACCTCTTTTATCTCACAGCATGGATTTCTTTACTCTAGCGCTTTTTAACTGAATGGTTTCATTGGTGTACAGCTTATCAGTACAATTTAAAGTCAGTACTGTTGTGGTGGATTCATTCTATGCAGACGAATGCTGTGTTTGTATTATATGGCCACACTTGCAGAAAAGCATGGATGAGTGAATCATTGCACCTCTTGTTGAGGTCAGACACTTTGTCTGGAAATGAATTTAATCCAGACTTGAAAGGCTTGCCTGGAGTGATTTCTGTGCAACAACATAAACAATGCATGGTCAGTTATCACCTCTTTTGTACAAAAGCATACATTTCCCAGCAGCTGAAAAAATTAAACTTGGTCACCTTTAATCTATTGAAGTAGAATGGAAAAAAAGTAGTTTTAATATTTTCTGTAAAATTCAGAAATGCTGCTCTTTCAAACCTGCAGCTACATTCCCAAACCCATTTCAGTAGCTTTTCCCTTAATAGACAGCGACTCAATGTATTTTATACCTCAAGTTAATTACATGCTGCTGTATTAATTTCAGAAATTTAATTTACATTGTGATTTACTTTGCTGATGCTGAATAGGAAAGATGATAGGAATAAGTTGTATTTTTAATCTTAGAGATAGAGGGGAAGATAAAATTGCAGTTATCAACCAGTCTGACTTAAAGGCTAGAACATTATTCCGTATAAAAATCCTTGAATTCATACAAATAAGGACTGTAAGAGACAGACAAATATCTTCTTAGACAAATTTTATTGTCTTTCATTGTTTTACATCTTACTGTTTTAAGATAAAATACGGAACAATTTACAATGTAATCTACATGAAAACAGGTATCTGCACACGATCTTCATGTTTCTTCTGTGATATCTACTGCTATTGTTTTACTATAACCTTTTATGATAAAATATTGTTCAACTGTTTCAAGAATTGTGTAACATCAATATACCAACACTAGTGTTGATATTTATATATATAGTGTTGATAGCCAACACTATAATTTATAGAGGTTGCTTAGCTTTGTAGAGGAAGAGACAAAGTATAGCTACACATCACACTAAAAAAAAAATTCCTACTTTTGCATAAATTTAGAAAAAAATTAGACAGATAATGTCATTCTTCTGTATCATCTGTCCAGTATATAAACACGTGCAGTTACAAAACTACAATATCCTAATTTCTCAATTTCTCAGAGTACATTTATTCCTTTGAAGTTGGCATGGGTAATGTTTCTGTGGTAACTTCTAAAACACAGAAAACTGTTTTCTGACTTTAATTCACCTCATACATCTAACATGTGGCTCACACCGAGATGGCTGTTCTTTCTATTCATCCCAGACTTGCCCCAAGTTAGTAGGCAAATTTCCACCAGACTCAATATAAAAAAAAGAGGAGACCTGATGCAGCTTATTTCCGAGGCTTCTCAGTTACTGAACAACATAAGCAGAAAATTAATGAGATTTGCAAAAGTACCTGCAGGCTCATGACAAAATTCCATTGATTCAGTAAGCATAACATGAATTAAAATACACAGCCCTGCGTTGTCTCATGAGCTTGTTAATGAAAGGGTTTTCTGATGCCACAATCATGACCACTTCTCATGATTTATACTACATAGAATAGAATAATCTGTAAAGTCGTTCTGGTGTTCTGGTGGGGATTACAAGTTCTCCAGTCTATTTACTTTCTGTATGTCACTCACAATTAAACAAAAAAAAAAGTCAGAGCATTATTATTCACTGATGGAAATGTTGCATCTGATTTATAATTGAAGTAGTGACCGGCTACAGTTCCTGTAATTGTTAATAGCCAGTGGGATGGAATGCAGAAGAAGTGCAGAATAGAATAAAATGAGTGTCAGACAGTCTGGAGGATCTTTTAGATGATGGTCCAGCTTTCCTTGTTTTGGACAAAAGAGAACTCTCCATAGGACAAGGAGTAATTCTGCTTCCTAGAAAAGAAAAAAAGCTGGATACACTAGCAGTAGTGTGCATAATCTTATAGAATGAATTCCATACAGTTCAGTGAGGAATTTATTTCATAGCTTAATTAGCAGAGGCCACTTAAGGGGCAGCAGTCTATTATATTTACAGATGGTTTTCTCTTGCTGCAATCTAGAATAACCTTGTTAGTTGCTTCTTCAATTAAGCTGCAGTTAATTTGTCAAGATATCCTCTATGCTCTCAGTGTTTGATACAGTATTATATAATCCTCATAAATATCTGTGAAACTGTGTTTTACTTTTTCATTAATTAAAGCAGACTTGTACCACAGCATATGGTCTTTTTAATTTCTCAAATATTCTAATCTTTGAAAAAACAGAGTAGAAACAAAAAAGGGTAATAAACTCAGCTAGCTGTATTTCCTTGACTATCGCATCATTTCTGATGAATGGTCAATTTTTTCATTCTTGGTTGCTCATCATAGCCAACAATAACTATGGAAAGAGCTAGTTCACACAAACTGCTGGCAGCCAGAAACAGCTTAGATGCTTTGTCACCTGGACCTGTTTTGTGCAATACTAGAGTGATGTGCTTTGGGTATCAGCGGCTGCCTGGAGTTCTGTGCCTACTAATGCTATCGCTAAAAATTCCTGAAACTAAATTGCTATTACGAAAACTCCTGAAGCTGAAGTAAGTGGCAGCAGTGGTGTTGCTACCAAACGGCAGCAAACATATCATGTGGAGTTGTGCTACGAAAAACGTTAGCAAATACACCTCGGTGTATTCGCAGCCTATTTCTTGATGGTCAGGATCAGCATGGAAGCCTTTGAGACTTAGCAAAAACATTGCAAATAAAAAGCATTTCAAGTTAATGGCGTTAATTGGCAAGAGTTTCTAATACAAATCAATACTGCATTTAGCAAACCATTGTTCGGTTATAGATTGGCGAATTGGAAGTTGAAAAAGTGCAGAAGTGAAAACTGAAAAGACTTTGTCGAAGTCTCCAGGGCTGAGAGTATTGTAGGGTTAATTTTAATATTCACGTTTGAACATTCCAGAGAGGAATCAACTCTGGTGCCGCAAAACGAATCCTGCTGCAAAACACAATCTGAAGAGCCTGAACCCTAAAAGATCAATCTTTAAGCTGGAGTGCAACCAACCTCCAGCTACCCTCGTACAGTGTGGAAGTGACACTGGTGCCTTTATTCCACAAATGCCGCAACAGAAAACGGGGAAGAAAAATGAGTGTTCCAGCTAAATTAGGAAATGGATCAAGAATGATCGAATAGAAGAGGTTCTTGATACAGCAGACTTTTAAACAAAGATGGAGATGTCAAAAGGAAAATGAGGGCGAGAAAAGGCTGTCTGCTGCGGTGCCTCCAGATGTTAGCAGGAGATGCTGGAAAGAGAGATCAGAGCAGCCACTTTAGGGAGAGGTTTGACAGAAACAATTGGTTTTCGGCGTTTTCCCCTACAGGTACGTCAGTAACGTAGGTCAAAATCCTATTTCTGATACCAGAAGAGCATACAGAGCACTCCGGTTTGCGACGCCGGTTAAACCGCGGCCCTGGTCCCGCCGGAGCTGCAGCTTCTCCCGCCCCTGTGCCGGCTGGAATGCGGGGGGACAACCTCGTCCCCAGCTGCCGGGAATGAGTCTCAGAGAGGACAGCGGGGAAAAGCCCTCTTCCCCCCCGCCTCCCCGCTAACAATGCCAACCCCGTCTGACCTGATAAATTGTTTCAAAACCCGCAAAAGTACGCCTCTAGGCCGCCACGGTACAAACCGGGGCGGGCGGGCGGAAGGGGCAGGTCGCGGGGCAGAGCGGCTGGCTGCCACCGAGCGCTCGGGGCCGGCTCGGGGGGCACGGACAGCCCCGCTGGCGGCTGCGGCGGGGCCGGGC